>JAEQBH010008564.1:0-130666 GCA_016808115.1 Tetrastigma voinierianum
TTCACAATTTGAAAGTCTATGACGGACTTTGACTCTCCACGTGCGCGGCTCTGGACGTATGCACATGAGGGAGGTGTGGAAGCCATGATGATGCATGTAAATCCAAATCACTCTGAAGCTTAAGCATTTAGGAGAGTTGATCATTTAACAGTTTTCTTTTCTCTCAATTCTGGGTGGTGTTCTCTTATTATGAGCCGGAAGAAATTTGAGTTTTGCGCTTGTTAAAGGCATGATATTCATATTAAATCCAAATCCTACGAGCTTAAGCTTTTAGGAGAGTTGGTTGTTTAACATGGTACCAGTGCCAAGTTTGGCAAGAGGTCCTGGGTTCGAGCCACCTCTCTGCAATTTGAATATTTAATCCCTATTTGTCAATTTGAATGTCCATAATGGACGTTGTGGTTTGTTTGACTCTCCACGTGCGCACACGTGTGGAAGGGTGTTAAAGGCATGATATTCATATGAAACCCAAATCATAGGAGCTTTAGCTTTAGGAGAGTTGGTCATTTAATAGAGCTCAATTCATAAAAATTTTAATAAATAGGGTGATTAAATCGAGTCAACTCAGCATCTTGACCAAGTGAACTAAGTTTAACCAATTTTTATCTAGTCGTTGTCCAAGATGGTATCATGTATCGGAGCTGGCCAATAATATGAACCATGTGTGGAGTGGAGGAGGCTACTTGGGAGATGGGATCCTACATTCGCTTTTGAGTTCCATATGCTAAGTTTCCTCATTTAACTTGTTCAAATTTTTGGGACAAAAATTAGAAACCTAGTTATTTTATGCTTCGAGACCACTCAAACAATGTTTCTTAGAGCTTAAAAATCAAATTGAAATCAACTACTGAAAACATTTGGTGACCCACAATTCAAAGAGTGGAATCCAGGATCAGCAACCAGGTAATGAGTTGTAAATAATGGAGCATCTGTAAACGTTTTTTAGGAGATTTATTCCTTTGAAGTTATAATAGAATGTGCTTGACTTGCAATCATTTATCGTTCTTCATGTTTATAGTCTGATGACCAATCCTTCACATATAATATCCCTGTTTGGTTAACAAAAGAAGTTAATGTCCTATCAAAAGATCCTCTAAACTTATTTACAAACCACAATCATCTAGAAAAGGTCATAATATAACTTTTGCAATGATTCTAGAAATAAAATCATTCGTCAAACTTCGAAAACAAGTAAAGATGGATTCATTTTCAAGTGTTCCAATAGGCGTAAGTCACATGTAGACATACTTCGAGTCAGCAAGTGCCTGATAAACTAGTCAATTCTGAAAAAAGAGTCCTACATTTCACAGCTGAAATCTAACCTTGGCAGTGTTGAAAACCGTGGTCCGGCAGTCAGGTAATATACTCACTGACCATGGTGGTAGTGTATATAATTGACCTAGGAATTTCACAGAAACTGTTTTGCGTTCATCAATATTTGCAAGGAATGCGGAGCAGCTGCTTCCATTTCCAGACAGAGTTGAGTACAAGCTTTTCTTTACACTGTACACATGTGCCTGAAACAAGTTAATACAAACAATTTTAACTACAAAAAGTAGAAGCCATGCAAAAAAAAAGGACCCAAAAGAAAAAAAATACCAGATCTAGAGTAAAGTATTGTCTTTGACAAGCAAGAGAGCGTCTGAAAAGAAAACAATTTCTCATAAACATATTCAAGAGCTATCTATGCTTATAGATTGTCCAGATGTTTGACTGTCTAAGGAGCTATTTTTTCTAGCATAATTAATTTCTGATAAGTCTCATTGGCCTATAAATCAGGAATAGTTATCTCCTATTTTGAGTTTTCCTACTCAGATTAAGATAACTATTGTCACTGCTGAGTGAAAAGTTTAAACTCATAGGATTTGGGTTTAAAACGTATATCATGCTCTTTAATACCCTCTCTCTCATGAGGCCTCATGCCTATTTGTGGTGATACATATATTGGATATGTGGATGACATTACCTTGACTAGAAATAATGAAGTAAAAATCAAACTCACTACTTGGTAAGGAATTTGAAATAAAGGATCCTGGTCCAGTGAGATATTTTCTAGGCAAGGAGGTAGCTCCATCTAGCAAAGTGTGCTCACAAAGAAAGCACACATAATTTGCTAAAAGGTAGGCATGCTAGGATGCAAACCTGGTGATATTCCCCATTGATGTCAATCCACGAAATTAAATATCGAAAGGAAAACATGTGATAAAGAATGTTACTACTGGTTAGCTGGTCAATTAATCTATTTGAAACACTATAAATTTTACAGTTAATGTCGTCAGCCAATAAATGAACGCACCAGGTCAAGAACACATGAAGGAGATAGTATACGAGATCCTAAAGCTTAAAGAGAACACCGAAGAGACGATTGCTATTCAAAATAAGTAAATAGTTACTGATAGATGTCTTGATGGATTCTGACAGGGTAGGTTCATTAGTATAGGAGATCAGCCTCAGGTTTTTGCACATTTATTTTGTAAAATGGAGAAGTATGGAGTTTTTACTAGAAGCGGTGCAAAAGTCAAGCTCAGAGTTATGGCATACAGATGTGTGAACTTTGACTAAAAAAACTCCTTGATACCTTCATTCCTAAGTGACTAAAAAAAGCTCAGAGTCATGTCTTTCATTCTGTGAAGAGAAAAATAACTCTTTGATTTTCATTAATTAACAAAGTGAGAGAACATACATATTTATACTCTAAGTGTTAGAGCAAAGGAAGGAAACAAAATTAGAGTCTAATTAGGAGACAAAAGAGAAAAGGAAAGAAAGAAAGGATTCCTAAATGGATTAGGAAACTAATCCTTAACACTCCCCCTCAAGCTGGAGCATATAGGTCAAAAGCATCAAGCTTGTCACATATATACTTTATCTTAGGACCTCTAAGAGATTTAGTGAAGATATCTGCTAGTTGGTCATTAGAGTTGACAAAACTAGTAGTCATGCATCCCGATGCAATCTTTTCTCTAATAAAGTGGCAATCAACTTCAATGTGTTTGGTCCTCTCATGGAAAACTGGGTTAGATGAAATATGCAAGGCGGCTTGATTATCACATATAAGTTTCATTTGTTCATCGCCCACGAATCTTGCATTTCCACGAGATGTGACCATGTGAAGAGAAAAATAACTCTTGATTTTCATTAATTAACAAAATGAGAGAACATACATATTTATACTCTAAGTGTTAGAGCAAAGGAAGGAAACAAAATTAGAGTCTAATTAGGAGACAAAAGAAAAAAGGAAAAAAAGAAAGGATTCCTAAATGGATTAGGAAACTAATCCTTAACACATTCGACAAAGGAAGCGGTGATGGCTTACTTTCCTGAGGCCACTTCAAGTGCTTATTGAGCCTTTAAGTGACAAGCAAGATTTAATTGATACCTTCAAACCAGCTTATTGATACCTACCCTCCCTACCCACCCCCTTCCTCTTTGTTTCTCCGGTGTCGTCTCATACCCATTGTGCAAGGTGCAAAAATAAGCAAGTGGTGAGATTCAAACTCAAAATGTTTTGAAAACAAATGATCTAACCATAAGTTAAAGGCATGATATTCATATTACACCCAAATCCTATAAGCTTGAGCTTTTAGGAAAGTTGGTCGTTTAACATCGTATCAGAGTCTAGTTTGACTAGAGGTCCTAGGTTCATGGGTCCGAACCACCTCTTTGCAATTTATTCTCCATTTGTTGATTTGAAAGTTCATGAAAGATTCTATTTGGTTTATTTGACTCTCCACGTGCTGGTATGGGACTGCACATGAGGAGGGTGTTAAAGGCACGATCTTCATATTAAACTCTGTTGAGATAAAAGGAATTATGTATTCTCATTAATTTACGAAGGAGGAAACATACATATTTATACTCTAGTGTTAGGACAAAAAAGGAAATAAAGTTAAGAGTCGATTAAGGATGTAACACTCCCCCTATTTTGGAGCGTATAGGTCAACACCAAACTTGTCACATATATACTTTATCCACAGGACCTCTACAGAGACTTAGTGAAGATATCTGCTAGTTAGTCATTAGAGTTGACAAAACTAGTAGTCATGCATCTCGATGCAATCTTCTCTCTGATAAAGTGGCAATCCACTTCGATGTGCTTGGTCCTCTTATAGAAAACTGGGTTAGGTGAAATATGCAAGGCGGCTTGATTATCACATATAAGCTTCATCTATTCATCTTTCCCAAATCATTAGATTGGAGGAGATCTTGGTAGTATGAGTTCATGTTGCTTTCTGGCCCGATAGCTCGATACTCGGCTTAGACACTAGATCTGGCTACTAAATCTTGTTTCTTACTCTTCTAGGATATTAAGTTACCTCAATGAACACACAATACCATGATGTAGAGCGATACATCTGGGTGAGCACACTTGATCTGCATCACTGTAGCCAACAATGCAGATTTGACCTGCATTGCGCATCTGGCGCTTCCGCCCGGCCTAGTGTACCTTTAACATAGCGGAGAATCTGACGCAACATCCCAATGGCTATCACGAGGTGATTGTAGGAACTAACCTTTCGCTCACGGGGAAAAGAAATGTCGAGGCGGTATTAGTGAGATAGTTCGGTTTACCTCTGAGTCATGATATCTCACGGATCTCGTAGAGGCTCTCGCGACACAGTCTGAGTTTGACATTAGGATCCATAGGGTATGAAACACAGTCGACATACTAGTGTACTGCTAATATATCAGTATACTTTGGAAATAACCACTCAGAAATTAGTGACTACCTCGATGCTACGAAAATACTTGGGTTTCCCCGAGTCTTTTACATGCGAGAGTGGCTAAAAATGTGTTGTTTGAGTTGAATACCATCTTAGTCACTTGCACCGTAATATGATATCAGCCTGCATCGATAAATTATGATGATAAAATGGAATGGTCACGGGTGTGCTTGAATCAATACCAACTCCGTGTAGTCAACTCAGACAGCCATCTGAGTAGTATGTCTCACTCGATTATATCAACTGCCCGTGTGAGTCAAGTCACGTGACCTATACAGTGCTCTTGTCTCCTCAGGTCACATCCCGGCTCCATTGCGGAACACATCGGAATCTCTTGACATTGTCAGAATTCCGCAATGCCGCTGGCATTTAGTGACTTTTCCAGCGACCCCAGATCTACCCATCGAATAGGATTAAGTACATGTGTAACAAGCTTGGTGCAATTGACCTATATGTTCCTGCTTAAGGGGGAGTGTTAAGGATTAGTTTCCTAAACCATTTAGGAATCTTTCCTTCTTTTCTTTTCTCTTTAGTCTCCTAATTAGACTAACTTTGTTTCCATTATTTGCTCTAACACTTAGAGTATATATGTGTATGTTCCCTCACTTTGTTAATCAATGAAAATCAAAGAGTTATTTTTACTCTTCATAATAAATTTGGAGTCTAGGAAAAATTTCAAGCAAACCAAATGACATTGTTAAGAATTAGTTTCCTAATCCATTTAGGAATCCTTTCTTTCTTTCCTTTTCTCTTTAGTCTCCTAATTAGACTCTAATTTTCCTTCCTTTGCTCTAACACTTGGAGTATAAATATGTTTGTTCCCTCACTTTTTTAATCAATGAAAATCAAAGAGTTATTTTTCTCTTCACATGGTATCAAAGCCACTTTTCTGGTGGCCACTTTTCTATGACATCTTTCTAATCTCACCTTGAGCCCTTCTCAGATGAACCTTTTCGTAGACCTTCTCCGGTTGCTCTTCTCCGGACCTTCTCAGCGGACCTTCTCCCGATGAACTTCTCCGAGGGCACCTCCTGCGGACTTTCTCTTGCGGACCTTCTCTGATGGACCTTCTCCGGCGGACCTTCTCCAGTGGCCCTTCTACTACGAACCTTCTCCAACGGGCCTTCTCTCGCGGACCTTCTACGATGGAGCTTCTCCCGTGGACCTTCTTGGTGGAGCCTTCTTTGGCCGGACTTCTCCGGGCCTTCTTGACGAGGCCTTCGTTGGACTTTTGGCGACTTTTCCCCGGCGGTATGCTTGCAAGCCCTCTTTAGGTCCACATCAACTTCGTCGTGCGATCGATTAGGTGACATCTAATGGTAGTGTCTCCTCGGTCCACATCGGCTTCGTCATGTAAAGTGATTTCCGGTGACTTTCCAATAACCCCAAATCTACCCATCAGATTAAGTACATGTCTAACAACCTTGATGCATTAGGATTAAGTACATTTGTAACCCATTTGACCTATATGCTCTAGCTTGAGGGGGAGTGTTAAGGATTAGTTTCCAAATCCATTTAAGAATCCTTTCTTTCTTTCCTTTTCTCTTTAGTTTCCTAATTAGACTCTAATTTTGTTTCATTCCTTTTGTCTAACACTTAGAGTATAAATATGCATATTCCCTCACTTTGTTAATTGATGAAAATCAAAGAGTTATTTTTCTCTTCACAGACATGATTAAGAAAAATTCAATATGAACACAAACGCACTATCGTAAACTCTATATGACTTTAATCTTTGCACCAACCTCCTGCATTGGCCCCAATTTCATATAATGGGGTGAATCAACAGCAACTAGAGCAGGTTCACAAAGCTTTATAGCAGCATGCAGCTCCTTCAAATGTCCCCACTTAGGTTGACTTAGAAGGCCTAAATCAAAAGAAAATTATATTCAAATGCATGGTCTCATAAGAAATACTAACATTGGCATTGACAAGAAAAATTTGGAGACAAGTCACTGATATCTCTAGTAACAATGGTTGCGAACTTGGGAAAAAATACTGTTCTTTAAACACCTACCATATTCATCAATGGGCGCATCATAATCATAACTAGTAACATAGAATGGGCCTCCAGAAGAACGGCCAAAGTTCGTCCCACCAAAATACTGCAAGCATGCAGGAGAAAAGCCATGCATTAGCTTGTTAGCATGCAGTCCATGCAGATTATCTGTGAGAACATTAATTTTTAAGTTTTGACATCACCAAAATAAAATTTTGAAGTCATGATAAAATTCGATAATATAAAAGGAAGTGGGAAGTTGCTTCTGTAGATCAGCAATTGAAACATCCTACAATTTTAGGCAAACCCACAATAAGTACGCAAATTTGCAGGGGATTCTTCCCTGCAGAAGCTTTTCACTTTTCATTGTGTTTCTTAAAGGCACTCTGCTGATTTTTCATATCTCGTTACTATTTTAGTCTCTTATTTGTACCCTTCCCTTATTTCTAGGTTTCATGAAGGATACTTATAATTTCTCTTCGCTTTTTTTCACTTAATAAATTAGTTATCTTATTAAAAATATGGAACATCACTAAACAAATTAAAGAATTTGTTCGTTTCAATATTTGAATCATTTTAACAGTTACTTTTTGGTCTAACCTTCTCTTTGTGCCTAAATCAGAATTAACTGATGCTATACCATATAATAGTGAAGCTTCACGTTGAAAAACAGAACCTTTGCCAAATGCAATGTCTCAGCGAGTCTCTTGATTGTTCTTCCACCCCAAGATGCATACCTTCAAAATATTTAATGTAAGAAGGTGAATCACAGTTTATAAACTCATTGATATAAATCTCAAATTTCATTGATTAGGAGAACAAGGGATTACACATATTTATATACAATAGAAGAGGATGAGAAACAGAAACAACAAAAAAATAGGAACATAATTAGAATATAATAAGGAAACGGAGAATAGAAAAAGGAAAAGAATCCAAGTCTTATTCGGAAACTAATCCTCTACACCCCCCTCAACCTGGAGCATACAAATCATGTGCACCAAGCTTGTCATAAATATACTTCATCATAGCAGCCATAGAACCTAACAGCTAGAGAAATCACATCTGGTATATCTATTAGGTTGAAAACAACCCAAAAAAGGCTTTTAGATTAAGGTTGAAGAGTGATGAAGACGAGAACTGATGTTATAGTGATCCAAATAGGGATGAAAGATGTCGGAATGGAGAGGAAAACACTCCGAAGGCACATGTAGGACTCTAGGTTAAGAGATGGTTGTTGAAAAGTGCCAAAAAGCCTAGAAAAGGTGCAGCTAGACTCAAAGAAGGGAAAAGAAAGGCTTTTCAGCGTCGATGAGGCATGGTAGGAGGCTAGGATGACTGATGGAAGAGTTGCGAGTCTGGTTGTGGCAGCGAGTGTTGGAACAATGCTCTAGATGACCTCATGCACCGGCTCTGAGATTCAATGTCGAGGAGAAGATTGGCGCATGGAGGAGCGTGCCTTGTCACACCGGAGTGTGGTTACCACCGACGGGAAGAGGGATCTCCAAATGGAGTGGTCATCGACCAAAGAGGATGGTTGCTGGAAAAGTTCGTTGGAAAAGTCATTGGTGATGGCTGCTTTTGGAGAATTCCATGGTGCAATTGATGTAACCAAAACGAGGCACGACCACTAGATGGGTTAGCAGAGTTAACCAAATGGCAAAACCCTTACAACAGTTTGATGAGAATGTAATGAGGCACAACCACTAGATGGTCGTCAGAATTGACTACACGATAAAACCCTAACGATGAGTTTGCTGAGACCAGGATGAGATACCGTCATCAAATGTGATCAGAATGAGGCACGACCACTAGATCGGTTGCCGAAATTGACTATACAGCTAAACCCTAGCCCTAATCTCCTTATGGCTTTGACACCATGTTAAGAGAAAAGGAATTCTCAAATTTCATTGATTAGGAGAACAAGGAATAACATATATTTATACACAATAGAAGAGGATGAGAAAAGGAAACAACAAAAAAATAAGAAAAAATTAGAATAGAATAAGGAAACTAAAGGAGAATAGAAAAAGAAAAAGAATCCAAGTGCCATAACAGGATCTCCTAACCTTGAGTGCCATAACATATTAGCACTTTCATCATTGGACATAGAAAAAATAGGAAATGACACAACCCTTATCGTTTGAGTTTATTTTTTGAGGCAATCAACCATTTGCAGGAGAAAGTGACTCACACACTCCTTAGCATTGCCAATCATACTACCTGAGACCAAGTCCTGATATGAGCAAACATGTAGGAGAAAAATTACCAATACACTTCAGATCTTTGGTGGTTTGCTCAGAAACAGTAGGTTGCAACCAACAACATAAATTTCAGAATCAATTTTCCAGAGATCATAATAGATCCTGTTCCAACCAATTCAATAGAGATCCATCAGTGATTCTTGCAATGAAGTCTTCATAACAAGGGGTAAATCATGAAGCAATGAAGCAATGCTAGTTATATGGCCAAAAGCACCAGAGTTGACGATCAAGGACTGTATTCTTTAATTAAATGCCCAAAGCAGTTGGACTATTACTTGTTTGGACAACAACTGCAGCTCCAGAAGCAGGGCTAGAAGGACTTGACTGGACTTCTTGTGTTTGCTGTTGAGAAAACATTTTCTGGATAAGTAAAAGCTACTCCTTGCAGAAAAGAGGTATTTCTGGTGCTAGTTCTCCATCTCCAACAGCTGGTTAATGTTGACTTTCACTGGGTTTCCAATCTGGAGGATTGTCTTGAAGAACCCAACACATTTCCTTGGTATGTCCAGGTTTATAGCAGTGCTTACACCATGGCCTCCCTGCCTTTTTTAGAGCTGTTATTAGGTCCTAGGACATTAGAATTGTGGACAGCAAGAGCAACCCTTCTCGTGGAGTTGTTTGTGCTAACTAACAGGACCCACTTTCTACTCTCCTCTCTTCCCACCTGAAGAAAAACCTCCGGAATGGATGGAAGTTGTCTTATAGCAAGTACTCTCCCTCCCACTTCATCTAGGTTTTTATCAAATCCCAACAAGAGTTTAAAAATCCTCTCTTTTTCCTCAACCTTTTTGCTAAACAGCCAACTTTAGAAAGATCAAGTTGTTGCCAAAAACGATTTAAAGTATTGAAATATTGGATGACACGAAGGTCTCTTTGTTGTAGGTCATGAATCATACCTTTAACTTCAAATAGTTGTGAAGTGTTCTCATTGTTGGAGTAAGATTCCCTTACTGCATCCAAAATATCTTTAGTCATTTCATAGTGATGAAGTCAACACCAATCTCATTCAACATGGAATTGATGAGCCATGACATTACCATGTTATTATCAGCCTTCCAAATCTTATCCTTTAGATCAGTTGTGGATGGCGCATAGCCAAACCAATTTGATGACCATTCCTGCCATTTCCACGTATGAACATTAAGACAGATAGTGACCACTCCAAGTCCAGTAACCGATTAGGTTGCTACATCTAAACTGCTGATTTGAGGAGAAGGAATAATATCTTCTGACCCAGACGATACCTTCAAGACTAACCCATCTTTTTCAGAAGTCATACCGTATTGTACCATTTGAATATGGTTAGATTTGGTTTTGGCTATGATATGATGATGAATGTAGAGAGAAAAACTCTAAATTTCACTAGTACTTCTCATCAAATACAAGAGAGGGATATAAGAATGCGTGGCTATTACAGTTTTGAAAAGATCCCTTCAAATCAGTACAACTGTAACAGCAACAACAGCTCTGAGAAAATCCCTTAAGATGGCTGAATCAGAAAAAAATAAAGCCAGATCCCACCTTATTTTAAGATTATATGTTTACAAAATTAAAACTAAATATCTCCTAATTAAATAGGATAATAGGACGGTTAAACAACCAACTCTCCTAAAAGCTCAATCTTGTAGGATTTGGGTTTAATAAGAATATCATGCTCTTTACCACCCTCCCTCACATGCGGCCCCATACCCACATATAGAGAGTCAAACAAACCAAATAGAGTCCTTCATGAACTTTCAAATAAACAAATGGGGATTCAAATTGCAGAGAGGTGGTTCGAACCTACGACCTCCCGCCAAACCAAGCTCTGATACCATATTAAACAACCAAATCTCCTAAAAGCTCAAGCTTGTAGGATTTTGGTTTAATATGAATATCATGCTCTTTAACAAGGACAATAAAATATGGTAATTTCCACAGAAACACAAAAGGATACACAAAGATGTGAACTTAGAAATGAAACGGGAGACAACTACAGCTTGCAATATCAAAACTATAATTATATGCCTTTCTGTGACAGTTTGTATCACAAAAGCCTACTAGGCCACTGGTAAGTGTCATGTATTCATTTGACATGGAATTAAAATGAATCTCAATACACAAGCAATTCTCATTTTTCATATTATCATTTCTTTTCTACTGAGGTTGAAGGTTGGATGATCATTTATGATTACTAGGATTACTTAAGACATGCAGGAAGCTGTGCTAGGTTGAACAGAAGTTTGCACAGGTAGTAGGACTCAAGCTGAGGTTTTGGCATCATGAAGGTCTCTTCTGTTAGGCACTCCAAAACTTAATCTTCAAAGTTGGTCACTGGGAAATCCAAGTCAACTGAAAATCAGCAGCACTATCAGAGATCATAACAATAGTATGATTACAAGCTTTCTAAAGATCTATTGATTCTTCTGATAAAAAAAGACCTATTGCTTCTGGTTTGATTACAAAAAAGTAAGTAATTCTAACCTTCTTGGAAGCTTGTCTATTGTGAAAGCAGTAATAGCTTTGTTCTTTCTTAAAGCAGCAATAGCTTTATTCTTTCTTTAAGTAGTAATAGCTTTGTTGTGGAAGGGAATGCAGCCATTGTTCTCCTGCATGTCTGTAAGAGAAAAAGGTGCTTCAGGATGAGATGATGGATTCACATACTGTAGAATCTTCACTAGCAAAACAAGATGTTGTTTCCTTTGGAGGACTCTGCCGACCAACCGGTAAATTAATCAACCTAGCCCTGCAAGTAGCCTCTTCGTTAGAAGTTTCTGAAGGGAACTTCCTCCCTATAGGTGTGTATTTTGCTTCTTGGTTTTCTTGACAAGTAACTCATCCTTCCATGTATCCACATTGTACCATGTCCAGCCACTTGATATCATTGAGATTACAAAGGTATTCCTCTTCCTGTTATTCAGCTTAATTGGAAGTTGGTTCATCAATAGAAGTTTGAATACAGAAAATCTTGAAGCAAAGCTTCAGCCTCCTTTTATAGATGCATTGATTTCTCAGGAGAACAGAGCCTTCTTTTTTTTTTTCTTGTGTAGTTGCTTGTGGATAGGAGACATCAGATATGATGAATAGAGTTGCATATTTGGGAAATATTGCTTATCTTTCTCATGTAATTCTAATTTGGGTACTGATTTTGCTTCTATTAAAAGAAAAAGACCTTAGCTCGACCTAGTTCCAGTCTGTGCCTGACCATTTTAGAAGTGGACATACTCGATCAAATGCAGTTTGCATGGAAATATTGTAAACATCGGTCAATTCCATCACAAGCATTTTTACTGAGAAAGATAGCCCTCTGGACATGAAGAACTAAGTGATCTTTTAAGTCAGTCCACCTGCCACCTTTTCGTGTCTGGTATGCACTGATTTGGGCCATGAGAATCAACAGCAGTAGACATGTATCCGCTTACAAGTCTAAGAAGCAAGTCTATTCGATGGCAACACCCAGTTGATACATGTCTAAGAAGCAAGTGTATCAGATTGTCAGCACCCTTCCCCTAATTGCATCCCTTTTTTCTATTCATGGATTTTCCAAAAGCAGCATGGTCAAGCAGAGGTTTTGTTTTATCCCTATGTAATTACGTGTGCGTGTGTGTGTGTGTTTTGCAAACATATGCTCCAAAGGTATTAAAAATAATACTAATAGAACATGATGAAGTGCATAATATTAAATCATACAATATCACTATACCATCCATTCCAATCCTCAGTCCAAGTTTGGGTTTCTTTGGAATTGGCCAAAACCATCACAATAAAATCCATTGCAAGCATTTATCTGAAAAGAATAACAAAATAATGATAATAAGAGTAACATGTTAATAAATCCTAATCAAGAAACTCAACACATTAGAAATTAAAAACCAAAAGACGTTACATGCTAGATTGGTTTTTTTTCCCCACTGCAATTCATTAGATAATGTGTACAGCATTAATTACTATTGAGTGCATAAAAAACATAATATACCTATTGAACCCAAACCCTACAAACTTAATATTTTAGGAAATTTGTTAGTTAAGCATGCTAGGAGAGCTTGGTAAGAGGTCATGGGTTCAATTGTTTTCTCTACAATTTGCATATTTATTCTCTAGCTACATGTTCGGAAGCCCAAAAAGGCTGTTTGCATTTGTTTGTCTAAATCTTTAAGTGCACGATGTGGCCAAATGTGAGAGGTGGTGTTAAAAAGTATGATATACAAATTGAACCGATGATCCTACGAGATTAAGTGTTTAGGAAAAGTAGTAGTTCGACAAAATGAGAGAAAAGAGCATCTTATTCCTCAAGTAAAGATTACAGAAAATATATATATATATATATATATATATATATATATATATATATATATATATATATCTTTAGTAATGCCACTAGAGAAATAGTTTGATTCTTGTCATTTACATTTCATTAAGGCGTTTTATTTCATGAATTGTTGATCCCACTTATGGTAAAATCCTAAGTGTGTGTGTATGACTTGATTAAGTAAAACCTAAGGTTGAAACTAAACACTATTCTAAACTGCCCCTAATTGTTCGTTATTGGTGGAACAACAATGAATCAAGACTAATATGGAGTTTGACAAATATGATCATGGATATGTGATATCAAGTCAGCTCATAGGTACATGTTAAAGAATAATGTACTAGACCAACCCACTATGAAAACACTGCAAGGATTACATGTCATAAGTAGCTCTCATCATAGCGATGTTTTTAAGTCCTCAAACCTGAACTCATCATAGATCCCTACATGAGGAACTCTATATTTTGACGTAGTCCAACATCATATGTGAAAGGGTGGTAATACAGACTGTCATTGGATATAGAATAAACCACACAAAGGGGTATGAGTGAGAGAAGGAATTTGTCCCTTTTTTGAGATAGATGTCTTTGGGCCCCTAGATAAGTGAGACTAGAAAATGCATTATTGTGCTAAAATGAATTAATAAGGATTATTAATGTCATTTATATTATTAGTCTACTTTGAGGTCGAGAAATTGTATGATTGAACTTTACAAAGGTGACTTAATTCATGCCTTGTGTCCAATCAAGATATCGTGTGACAAAATGACTAAAACATTAACTATGGATCAGGTTATTGTGGAAACTACAGCTGTAATTGTAATTTGTGATTAGTTTCCTTTTGTAATTAGTTTCTTGATTACTAGGAGTTTCCTGATTTCTAGGACTAAATTAGTGTGTAGAATATTTTCTTGATTTCCCTGAAATCATGGGATTATTAAGCATAGTTTTTTTCCTTTATTAGCCTAAAAGTGTATCCTTATATTCCCCTCTAATGCTCTGTAAATGTACAGACTGATGAATGAGAAATCAGATTTTTCTCATATTCTCCAACAGTTATGTCAGACTATACACAACCATATAATTTGGGTAGTCATAATGCCTAGCTAGAGTTCGCTTATGATCTAAGCGCCTGACATGGGTTTTGAGCCCACTACCAACATTATGTGGGCCTATATGGTCACACTTAGAATGATTGAAATTCTATATAGCTCTTAATCTAGGTCAGCATGGCACAACTAAACATATCATGGTTATAAGAATATTATTAGTGACAAACTGGACACAGGCCTTGTACACACACCATTTTGGAAAACAGAAAACCAGTACTACTTTTGATCAAGGGAGTTGCAGACTGGACTTCTTACACTATGCACTGGACTACTTACACTATGAAACTGCTTGTGTATGATAACTTTTATTCTTGTGATACAAATAGCAGGCAAGAAAAGAAAGAGGAGAGCCCTTGTAACCCTCGTTTTATTCTCTCCCAATATCTTTGTTCTTAATCTACCATCTAGACAAACAAACTTTAAAATGTATAATCAAATCTGTAGAAAAAATAAATATATAAAATTCAAAAGATACAAGGGAAAAACATTACAATAATATCAGGCGCATCAGCTTGCTGACACATGACCCAAGGAACCCCAGCATCAAGCTCAATAGCCATTCTAGCAGCCCATTTGACATAGTCTTTTCCTCTTTGACCAAATGAGCTTTCAATATTTCCATATTCATTCTCAATCTGATAAATATCCGCTACGGTTATGACATACAAATTGCAAATGTATTATGTCAAAGAAAAATAACCCGCATTAGAGAATTTGAAAGTAATAGACATATATTAATAATGGATATATTAAGTCTAAATGTGAAAATACTGTGCTCAAAAATCAAACAGCCCAGCTCAAAGCTGAGCACATAAAACCATAGATTTTAACACAAGACCCTTAGAAAATCAAATATGGTACTCTATTTCATATTCATATTAAAATTTCAGAAGTTATCGTACAACCTGCAACATGATAATTGGACCACCTTGCCAAGAGAAAAGCATTTCCTCCCGCATCAGATCAACTATCTTTTTAACAAATCGCTGCATTTCAACCTGTAAAATGTAAAGCATTATCAAACTTTTGATGGTAACACCAATATTAATGTAAATTAAGAACACCAAACATAATGACTTAATTTTGAGAATTTTACTTAATCATATGAGTAACCTACAATCTATATACTCCCTTCTTTACTTTCAAAAACATATAAAGATTTTCCAAGTTATAAATAATTAAGTATGCAGATGACAACTGAAGAAGAGATACCTTTCCAGAAGAAAATAAAAGTGAAATATGGCAGGATATAAAATGTGTTATAGAATGTAAATATATACTTTACTTGTAGGTTGTGAAACTAATTAGGAATGTTAGATTGACCTACCAATTGTATATATCTACCTCTTGTATTTATACATGTTTAGATCAATGGAAATACAAAAGGAATTCATTTTTCTAATTCTTCCCTTCTTGTTTTCTACATGGCATCAAAGCCTAGGGCTCAGATTTGAGGAATTTTTGGGAATAATTTCAAGCAATTTTGGTAGTTACATGGGCAACGAGGTGAGTTTTTTTAAACACGCACTTCAAGGGCACATGGGGTGACACAGTCCACCTAAGGAGGAGCGCCAACCATTGACGAACACGGCCACCAAGTGAGGTGGTTGAAACCCTAGCGCGTAAAGCTCACGTGCCTATTCAGTGTTGTTGCCTTGTTTTGCACGTGCTGCGCATGGGAGTGGGTGAAGTTTCTCATCATCTTTTGGCGACTTATCCTAAGGTCTCCTCCCCAAGAGCTCCCGACGATGATAGAGGAACCAACCCGCCTATTGTGGCGGGGCGGCTTTTTTGTTTCACAATAGGGCACGGAGGTTATCCTTTGCCCTCGGTAGCTTACGGTTCGATCCATCCTGGTCGGTGCGGTTCCTTTTCGATTTCTCATATGATCATTACCTGAATTCGCGCAAGTGTGTCCACATTGTGGGGTGTGCCTCTCTCCCAATAAATCATTGATGTAGTTTGTGGTGCCATACTCCAACTATTTTGAGGGTTTCTAAGGATTTTTGTTGCGAGATCTAAGGTTTTTCAAGAGATTTTTGCGTTCTTGATTTCTGGAGGTTTTCGTTGTCATTGATTTCCTTCCCTTGACTTCCTAATGAGTAGGTCAGACTTGTTGCGGCGCTTAAAGTGGTCTCGATGATGTCCAAAACCACTGAGCACAAACTGACTGGTCTCAATCACGTGGATTGGAGTAAAATGATTCAGATCTACATAAGGAGAATTCGTATGGCCAATCATCTCAATAAGGACCCTCCAACTGATAATTCGAAAGAACAGTGGATGAAGGAGGATGTCCATCTCTTCCTACAGATTCGTAATTCCATTGATATTGAGGTACTCGGTCTAATTAATCACTATGAATTTGTTAAGGAGCTAATGGATTATGTTGAGAATTATAGGATATTCTTAGAATATCCTCCTCTGATTTATTCACTAAGATATTCTTAGAATATCCTATCCTATGGTTTATTCCCTAGGATATTCTTAGAATATCCTGTGGTTTATTCTATTCTTTTGTATATATATAGATCTCTACATGTGTATAATATTGTTTCCTCATTGATCATTAAGAAAAACGTCATTTGCTTATATTTGTTAGCGTAGTATCAAAGCCATGTTTGGTTACAAGGTGAGCTCTCCTCCGGCGGATCTTTTGATCAGGATCTCCTCAAACCAGATCTTACCGGTTGGATCTCCTCAGATAGATCTTCATTCGGATCTCCTCTGGCGGATCTTCTCAGTCGGATCTCCTCCGGCGGATGCTTCGATTGGATCCCCTGAAGCGGATCGTGTCGGATCTCCTCAAACGGATCTTCGGTCGGATCTTCTCGATCGAATCTCTTTTTGGCAAATCTTCTCGGTCAGATCTTCTCGATGGTCCCTCGATCGATGCGCCGACTCATTAGTGCGACGCCTCGGGTGTCGCATTGTAATTAGCGTCGGAAAGGATTAAAACGGCACATAACGAGCAGTGCGTATAGCATATATCTTTCGAGACTTTAGGGGAGTATTGAAATTATAGGATATTCTTAGGAATATCCTCCTCTGATTTATTCCTAAGATATTCTTAGAATATCCTATCCTATGGTTTATTCCCTAGGATATTCTTAGAATATCCTGTGGTTTATTCCATTCTTTTGTATATATATAGGTGTCTCTATATTATGTAATATTGACTCACTCATTCAATCAATAAGAAAAGCATCATTTGGTTATACTCTTCATAGATTATTTGGAGTTCATGTTTTCTAGAAAGGGGAATACTTCACATATATTTGATGTGTGTAAAGCCTTTATCGTCAGAAATGATTGATCTCTTGCTTGCATTTACTTGGACTATAAAAGACATGAGGCTTAATATGTCATTGCCCTTTAGTCGGATGTCAAAGTTGACAAGCTCAGCGAGGAACGGATAGCGGTGATGGGATTCCTAGCCCGATCTTCATGAGTATGATTCAGCTAAGGCACAGATTTGTCAAGTCACCGGATATCACATCCTTCGAGTACCTTTAGCAAGAAACTCCGCACCTGCGCTTTCATTTCTACAAAATGAGATGAACAAAAGAACATAAAAACTCAAAGATTGGGTTGGCATCGTCTATCGATAAGATTTGCCAATGAAATGTCAAAAACAAGGAACTAGATTCTCAGAACATTTAGCGAGCTAGGCACTCATCCCACACATTTTAGTTGGAAATCTCAAGAGATACTAGGAGCTACTATCCTAGGCGTTGGATCTAAATATTTCTCTAGCTATAGAGATAGGAGCTAGATATTGCCAGCATTTGTGGTTGGAATTGTAAAGTGTAGAAACTAAGAGAAGAAGAGTTGGAGGAATAAATCCCTTGTCTTTTCCATTGAGTCATCATACATATATATAGAAGAAGGTTAGGCTATACATTAGGTAAAATGATCTACTCTCCCTAAATGGTTACAACCCTATAAGTAAAGAACATATAGTATCTTATGTAACCGCCAGGTGGGCGTAGATGTTAGTAAATGCGAAACGCATCGTGTGCCGTCTCCCACGGGGCATGTGAAGATATCACTCAATTGTTCTCTAGTCTTCACATATCTTGTAGAAATCAAACTGAGCTGTATTTTCTCACGAACAAAATGACAATCTATCTCTATGTGTTTAGTTCGTTCATGGAAAACAGGATTAGAGGCAATATGAAGGGCAACCTAGTTGTCACACCATAAACTACCAAGGCCCGGGTTTTAATGCAGACTTCCGCGAGTTGATGGAGCCACATAATCTCACATGTAAGGTGTGCCATTGTTCTATACTTTCGATTCTACCTTTAGATCGAGGAAACAATAGCTTTGTTTCTTACCCTTCAAGAGAAACTAGATTCGCAATGAAGCACTTTGATAACCGAAGTGGACCTTTTGTCTTAAGCCAGATCACCTTTCGTCTAAATCCATGAAACACTTTCGAGTCTATTCGCCATTCTTTGTATAAATACACGTCCTAGGGCTCCTTAAGTAGCATAGAATCTATTCTCTGACCGCCCGATGATCGGCCGTTGGAGAAGACATGTATTGACTTACAACACCTGGCAAGTATGAAATGCTCGGGGCTTATTCTTTGTAAGGTAGTTAAACTTTCCCTTCTTCTATATATCTCGGGGTCTTGAACAATTAAGTCTTTTCTAGTAAGATACAAGCTTTGTGCCTGAGGATTGACATGGCTTTGTTCATAAATTTTATATTTAGTATTAGATCAACACATATTTCCTTTGAGATAAGACGATTCCATGTTTGCTCCTCACAACTTCAATACCCAAGAAGTATTTCAGCATTCCTAAGTCCTTTGTGTGAAATTGGCCATGAAGAAAGGACTTAAGTGAAGATATACCTACCATATCATTCCCGGTAATGATAATATCATCAATATACACAACTAACAAGAAGATACTTGGCGAATTTACGGCGAACGGAATGATAGGATTTGCTCTTCTGCATGTCAAATTTCTCAATCACTTCACTGAACTTGCCAATGTTTCAAGCCACATAATGATTTTCGGAGACGACAAACTCTATCAATCTCCCCTTGAACAAAACACCCGAAGGTTACTCCATATAAACCTCTTATGCAAGATCTCCATGAAGAAAGGCATTCTTAATGTCAAGTTGATGGAGGTCGACCACATAGTGACTACGGAGATATAAGCAACGGTCGAGATGGAGTCGAGCGGCGGCCAGGGAAAGGTATCGAAATAATCATTACATCAGTGCAGGCATACCCTTTAACAACGAGACGGGCCTTGACCCTAGCAATGGATCATCGGGATTAACCTTCTTTGTAAACACCCATTAACTGACGAGAACTTCTTTCCGTGATAAACGCACGAGTCAAGTACCATTATCGGTCAGGCATCGTCTCATCTATCCATGGCACTCGCGACCCAGAGATAAGCTAAGGAGAAGCGGAAGCTTTGTTAGGCAATGAAATAGAGTCCAAGAATGCAATAAACAAACAAGAATGGGATGACAAATGGTTATAAGAACAAAAGGAGAAGATTGGATGAGTATACTAGCGTTTACCTTTACGGAGAGCAATAGGAAGGTCATCACTAAGAACTAGATCCGATGTCGAAGTAGCCGGTGGAGGGCTCGAGACTAGGCAGTGCTTGTAGAACGCAAACTTAACAGTGATAGAGAGCTGTCGGTAGGAAACGAAGCAGGAGGCGCGAGGCAAGAGTATAAACCAGCAAATCATCACCCTCCCCCTGACTAGTGTGGATCTGATCGGGAGAAAAAGGGTAATTCTCAAGAAATGTGACATCAAAAGAAACTAGGTACCTAGAGACTAGAGACCCGATATCACCTATGCCCGCCGGGCGAGTAACGAGGAAGATACACTTCAATGACTTAGGGTCGAGTTTAGACACATGCAGACGAACATCCCGAACAAAACAAGTACCCCCAAATACCTAAAGCTCAATGGGAAACAAAGGTTTACGGGGAAAGAGAGTTTGAAACGGAGTGGCCCAATCCAAGACAGAGGAAGGCATCCGACACTAAAAAGGTGAAGTGGAAACAAGAAATGCGCAGAAACGCTTAGCATCGCAGACATTTGAAATGATAGAACTGTTTGTCAAGAAAGTATTTTTTTCTTTCAAGAATCATTCTAAGAAAGAGACACAGATGTTCGATGAAGGAGTCACTCACATGAATGACTAAAAATTGTTCAAACAGATATTCTTTTGCATTATCACTTCGTGCATTTTTGAATAGAAGCATGAAACTGAAGTTCTAATTTCAAATACAAATGCACAAAAGTAAGAAAATAACTCTGAGCGATTTTTCATTAAATATAACCAAGTGGTTCGCGAATAATCATCGACAAACGTAACAAAATAACGAAACCCAGTTGGGGACAAAATTGGACAAGGACCCCCACATCCGAATGGACTAACGCAAAAGGAGCACCAACTCGTTTATTGACTCTATGACGAGAACTAAGACGATGATGCTTTGCAAATTGACAGGACTCACAATCTAAGGATGACAAACTCGAAAACCGGGGACACAATTTATTCAATAGTGAAAGAGAGGGGTGGCTCAATCTGCAAGGAGTCTATAATGGTGTAGTAACCCCGAAACAGGTAATAGGTCTCGATACTACAGGATCAAGAATGTAGAGACCCCCAAATTCAAGTCTTCTACCAATAATTTGCTTCGTCATAAGATTCTGGAAGAAACAATAATCAGGAAAGAATGAGACATAACATTTAAGAGCTTGAGTTAGTTTGCTCACAGATACCAAATTAAAAGAAAAATTAGGTAAACTCAAGACGATGATATAACAGAAGAGTGCTAAAAGTGTTGAAACCAAGAACACAGATCGTGACCCATCTACCAAAGTGACAGTGGAAGGTGAAGATTGTGACAAAAGTAGAAAATAGATCAGGGAATTAACCACATGGATTTGTAGCTCCAAACAATGGTTCATTCTGAGGATCGAAAGAGACTGTGCATGTGTTCGGGGTTACCCGATTCAACAATAGCTATAACCGGAGTAGATGGAGACTAAATGATTTCCTGGGTAATGTGGAACTCAATGAATTGGGTTCAAGCAAGAACAATTCTATCGATCAAATGCCTCAATAGAGGAGGCTATATGGGCGGACGAAAATCTCTAATTCCTGCTTCTACACAGCTTTCATACCAGATCACATGTCCAGTTATATGTGAATAACACACAACCTCTCCGTAATTAGGACCCTCTGAAGGTTACCTCCCGGTCACTATTTTTGTATTGTGGCTTTCGACTCACCACTGCTTCGACTAACAAGAGAATCGGGCCATCTAGGTAGATGATAAAGGTGGGATATTTGCGGCGGTCTTCGATTGAATGTTTCGAAAGAAGAAATTAGATTCTGACAGACCCGCCTTAACAAAATCTGCGCCTTAACAAAATCATACTCAAAAGGGAGGGCAACCAGCTCATCACTACCATCTTTTCCTTCGCCGATCTTGCTGAATCCCAATGATCTACCAGCAAAGATTATCTATTTCATCATATGTCTTTATAGTCTCATGGCAATCCACACTCGATCTTGTTTCTCATATAGCGATAAAGGCTCTCACTGACACACTAAGATGCGAGAAATATTTTCCTTTCCAAAATACACAAATTCCAAATAATCCATTAGCTCCTTAACAAACTCATAATGATTAATGAAAGTACGCACTTTACCATCAATGCAATTACGAATTTAGAGAAAGAGACGAGCCTCATCCTCCAGCCATCGGTCCTTTGAATCATCAGTAGGAGGGTCCTCAATAAGGTGACTGGCCACACGAATACTCCTCAAGTAGAGGCAGACTGTTTCACTCCAATCCAAATAATTGACCAATGACCACCTGATCAGACATCATCTGACCACTTCTCTTTGCAGCCGAAACAGTTTTATCTCGTTGATTCACCTACGAAGCCAAGGAAAGTAGATCAAGGCCGTAGCAATTTTAGAAGGCGTAGATCTCAAAATCCCGCGTAAAACCCAAGGTACGCGGTCACGCTTTAACACAAAATCACCAAAAACAGTAGATCCAGGTACCAAACAGAGAAAAAAAGTAGACCAGATCTTTGTTGGCGCCACGACATCGAGGAGGCCGGGCCGTGAACAATCTCATATGCGCCACACGCCGCGCAAGGCGTGTGGATTCGTCCCGAACAGCCGTGTGGCGCATGAGTTCCACGCTGCAGGGTTTCAAATCGCCGGATTTTTTCTAGCAAGCTCGTCAACACGACTTCGTGAGATCCCACTCTCCCTTGAAATGGGTGTTTCAAAAAACACCACTCACATCTCTCTTGAGCACTCAGAAAAACTACCTAAAAGCAGTCGAAAACTCTCATAATCTGAGCCCTAGGCCCTAATACCATGTAGAAACTAAGAGAAGAAGAATTGAGGAATAAATTCCTTGTCTTTTCCATTGAGTCATCATACATATATATACAAAAAGGTTAGGCTATACATTAGGTAAGATGATCTACTCTTCCTAAATGGTTACAACCCTATAAGTAAAGTATCCTAATAAAATACAAACCAATATGTTAACGTATGATACATACTATAACATAAAGTTTAATTATAGAAGATTTTGCGTATGTGGTTGTAATAGGAAAGTGTTAATTGTAGAAGATTTTAGGTAATATTCTGATTCTAACTCTTTATCAACTCGTATATGGTCACACCACTAATTCGGGCAGAGAAGCATTTTTAGCTACAATTTTGTGCAATGTGATACTCCTATATTGAACACAAGTGAAAATCACTTTTTCCAGCCGCTTCTCATGGCACGAGCTTTTGGCTCTTTCCTAAGAATTTATGGAAATTCTCCATCTTCTTTCTAGCCGAATTCCTTCATCTTTACTCATCTAAATATTTTTGTTCTTTCTCATTCCATGTGTCCACATTCCTTCCCTTCAAACAAATATGTCAAAGGCCACCAGTACAAGAATTTTTCGAATGCTCCTACAATGGAGAATATTGTTACTACCTCAATAGGGGATTCGCAAAACACTCGAGTGGCAAATTGTTGAACGGAAAGAATTATTTGAACTAGTGATGTGAGCTAAGAAATTAACAAGATTGCTTGCTCGAGTTTTTGGGATCAAAAACTTCGTAACCTTAAAGTACTTGGCATGGAATTTGCAAGATGAAGGAAAGGAATTTTTGTTTCCAGAGGAAGTACATATGGGATTTACTTGAGACAAGCCTATTGGGTTTTGGAGTTGTCAGAACTTCTACTAAATCTAACTTAAAATTAAAACTAGTCAATTTTGAGGATGTTGTTGATAGAGACAGGTAAAGACATCTAGTGGGAAAATTAATCTATCTCTTCCTCGCACACATCTAAATATAGCATCTGTAGTGAGCATGGTTGGTTGGTTCATGCACTCACCAAGACAAGAACACTTCAATGTTGTTTATAGATCCTTCAATACTGAAAAGGAACTCCACAAAAGGGTCTTTTATTTGAAGACGGGAGTCATTTAAGATTTGGAGTTTACACAAATGCTGATTGGGAGTGAGTGTAATACATAGGAGATCTACTTATGGGCATTGCACCTTTGTTTGGGTGCATAACTGAGTAAAAAGCATAATGTAGTTGCTAGAAATAGTGCAGAAGTAAAATTCAAAGCAATTGCTCATGGTATATGTGAGATCTTGTCAATCAAAGGACTACTTGAGGACCTCATAGTAACTCGCGGCCTTCCTATAAAGGTGTTTTGTGATAACAAGGCAGCAATTGCAATTGCACACAACCTCGTCGTACATGATAGGACAAAGCATGTTAAGGTTGAAAAAGCATTTTATTAAGGAGAAATTGGAGGTAGGACTCTTTTGTATGCCCTCATATTTCTCTACTGACCAAGAAGTAGCTGATATACTAAGGGAATACCAAAAGAGTTAAGGTTTCATTGTAAAGTTCATGCATAGGGTTCTTGATCGTTCTCCCACTTTTGCCTTCCCTTATCGCTCTATTTGGAACCCTATTGTTTCCCCTAAGATGGGTTTCTTTGCCTGGGAAGCTTCTTTGGGTAAGGTGCTTATGCTTGACCAGCTTAAAAAAAGGGGTAGAAATCTAGCCAACATGTGTTTTTTTGTGTGAAGAGGACGAGGAAACTATTGACCATTTGCTAGTTCATTGTCCAAGTGATAGGATGGTCTTTTTGGCTATGGTCAGTTTTAACTGATTTTCTCCTAGGTGAGGCAAACCCTTCCTGTTTGTGCAAGTTGCCCTTTTGCAAGCAAGAAACGAAAAAGATTCGGGATGGCGCTTCTCTTGATTTATATTCAGACTATCTCATGAAAGGAACAAGGCCGCCTTAAGAATGAAGTCCCTCTCTATTCAAATGATGAAAGTTTTTTTAACCAATTTAAGGTCTTCACTAATTTTGTATAGTGTTGATAAATAATAAATTCCTTTGATAGGATTTTGTCTTGGTCAGGGGAGTAGGTCACTTGAAAGATTTTAATGGGATTCGGTAGGTTTTTTGTTCCCTCTTTGTTTTCCATTGGCTTCCCTTTCATATACCTCTAGTATACTTTGTGGTTGCTTTCAGTCCTTTTTTTTAATCAATATATTGTTTTTTACCAATAAAAAAAAAAAGTTACTAAGCAATCTAGCCATGGAAACATTTTCAAGCCAGCTTGAGGAGTGTTGGAAATCTCCAAAGATCCTAGGACCTACTATCCAAGGCACTAGTCAGAAAATCTGTAAAATTTTGTACCATGCTAGTATGTATGTCACAAATTTATGGAGATTTTTTTCTAATTGTTAATATTTGCATAACTAAAAAGAAAATTTCCCTATCAATTATTTCCTTATTTATGCTTTTTATGCCTATATAATGTATCATTGTGTGTACTTAATATATCTCACAAGAACTCTTTTTTCAATCAGCAAAAATGAGATTCTTTAATTCACAATGATTTAAGTAGTTCATAGAGGGAGATAACTTTATAGAAATTATGGACAGACAACATTATGAAAGCCCTAGAACTATGGCCATACATCTCCAAGCACTACATGAAAAGTATGCATTTCTTAGCAAAAGTAAACTACATTGAGTAGGTAAAAAATTTAAATTTCTACAATTTTCATTGTTGAGGCCTTTTTTTTTAAGCAACATTTTTTTTTTTTTGACTGCAAACAACCATCTTCATGTATCATACAGGGATATGCATAAGGACAAGCAATCCTTCAAGGATGTAGAGAAAAAGTTATAAAATAGCAAGTGTCAAGCCTCGCTAAGGGGAAGAAATACAAAGAAGAGAAATAAAGGATACTCAAGGTGGAAGAAAATCTCTGACAAAGGAGATTAAGTGCCCAGGTCTTTTTTTGGCTAACTAGTTAACAACTTAGAGGAATGCAGAATCCAACTAAGGGAGCAACCCAACTCATTGAGACATCTAACATCTTGCACATCAGTTGTCAAACTTCCCTAAACCTCTTTCCTTGGTGATAACTATTATAGTATTGTAAAATTAGACACTAGCTGGAAAAAGGAAACTTGCATTCATGTAGAGTTAGAAACTTGTATATAAATAGGTGGTTTGTGATCGATGAAAGAAATAGTTTTTCCTTCAATTATCTCTGACATGGTATCAAAGTCGACTTTGATAAAAAAAAAAAAAAGGGCAAATTTTTAGGAAATTTTCGAAGAAAAAAAACCTCTCACCGCCGACGACCAACTCCAACGAACTTTCCGGCAACTCATCTCCGGCCGGGGACCCTCCCACCTAGATCGCCATCAACCGATCTATCCACCGTCGTTGGAATCTCTGGCAACAGACATCCTTTGCACGTGTGATTTGCCGTCATTATTACTATCCCTCTGCAAGCCAATGCATGGTGAGTGTGTAGTCCCTGCCATTCACCTGCGGGTGTGGTAGGCCCTTGACAACTGAGCACATCTACCTACTTATAATGACATTTCAAGATATAATAGTATTTTTTTCAAAGACTTTTATGTCAGATAGCCTACATCTAGCTGGGGTTTTTTGCTTGTCTTCATGATTTCTTGAGTCCAAGGTGTTTTGTGGGTTAGCAAAATAAGTACTATTCCATTGCAATGTTTTTCATGGAAATGTGGTCATTTTCCTACAAAGATCAAATTTTCTGGTATTTTTTCCAGATTTCAATGACATATTTGATTAGATGCAACACATGACTAACAAAAAACCCTCGAGAGAGTTTATGTTATTATTACCATAATCAGTCATATGCTTGAGAAGTATAGGAGATTCTGGAGCAAAATCAGAAGATTTCGGTCATCTCGATATCATAAATCACTTAGATCCCACGCATCTACTTCTATCATTATACTCGTTGAGACAGGTAAAACCAACACATGTTTTATTTCTTCTTCCTCCATATGGGTCATTGACTGTGGAGCCACTGACCACATGATAGGTAACTCCAGTTTATTTCCTACATTTCAATCTCACCCTTCTACCTCTATGGTTACCCTTGCAGGTAGGTCAACATCTTGTGTCATTAGGTCAGGGACAATACATCTGACTCCTCTAATCACTTTGACCTATGTTATGAGTTTACCACAATTCTATCTTAATTTAATTTATGTTAGTAAACTCACTCGTACACTTAATTGTAGTATCTCATTCTATCCTGATTATTGTTTGATTCACGATCTTTCGATGAAGCATATTATTGGTAGAGGACATGAGTATGAGGTCTCTACATCCTTGACACAGAGATGTCAAAGTCTATTACTTGTTCTGGAGTTGTTACCCCATTCTAACTACATTGTCGCCTAGGTCATCCTTCTCTCTCTTTTGAAGAAGCTATATCCTCAGTCTTCTAGTCTATCTTCATTGAATTGTGAGTCGTGTCAATATGCTAAACTTCGCCATTGTGCATTTGAGTCCCCAGAGTGGAAATAAACAAGCTTCCGCTTCTTGCCCAGTTGAATTCCATTACGATGTTTGGGATCCTTGTTCAGTGATGTCTCCCACTGGGTTTAAGTATTTCGTTACTTTTGTTGACGATTTCTCTCGTGTCACTTGGCTTTATTTAATGAAAGAAGTCGTTACGAGGCTTTTACCGTTTAGTCTTATTTTGTGCTAAAATTCAAACACAATTTCATGTCTTTATTTCAAACATTGAGAAGTGATAATGCAAGGAGTATTTATGAGAAACCTTTTTCGATCCTTCATGTTCTGACATGGGATTCTCTATCCCGAGACCTTGTGTGTTGATACACCTCATAATCAGTGGTAGGAGAAAGAATAGACATCCTCTTGAGGTACTTTAGACCTTTTCATTTCTAAATGAATGTCCTACAACATTTTTGGAGCTAATGCGAGTCCTGACTCGTTTTTAATTAATAGAGTGTCCTCATCGATTCTTAATGGGGCTACTCGCATAATTGCAAAACAATTGAATTTGTTCCCTATTGATCCCAAGGTATTTGGATGCACATGCTTTGTTCGAGATGTCCGTCCTCAAGTCTCTAAACTTGATCCGAAGTCCTTAAAGTTTATCTTTGTCTTCAAAAAGGGTATAGGTGTTATTGTCTCACTATTCGACGTTACTTTGTGTCTACTGATGTTACATTCTTTGAGACTACCCGTTTTCCCTTTCTTCTCCATGTTCCCTAATCAAGGGGAGGATGATGATTTATTAGAGTACACTATTACCTTACAAGCTCCACCGACTCCTACTCCAGCTCCGTTTCAAGTGCAGCCTCATTCTGAATATATTCATTAGAACCCTCAAATTCTCAAAATTCCAACCTGCCCATTTGCTTCATTTATCAAATCTAGTCGAATAATAATCTTGATTGCTTTCTCCATAAAGGTAAACATCGGTGTGCTCACGATCTCTTAGTTTGTTTCCCTATAACCATTTTGTTATTCCTTTTGTTAAACATTGCATCTCTTGAGTTCACCTCTCTTTACTCATTATCGTGAAGCTCACATCACCACGGTTGGCGTAGTGCTATGGTGGATGAAATGCAGGCTTTAGATGACAATGGTACATAGGACTTGGTGTCTTTACCTACTGGAAAGAAGGTCATTGGTTGTCATTGGGTGTTTGCAGTAAAGTTTAATCCTGATGGGTCTGTTGCTAGATTGAAGGTCCGTCTTGTTTCTAAGGGCTATGCTCATACTTATGGCATTGATTATTTCGATACTTTTTCTCCTATAGCTAAGCTAACATCTGTTCGCCTATTTATTTCTCTTGTTGCTTCTTATGATTGGGACTTGCATTATCAAGAATGTCTTTCTACATTGAGATCTTCAGGAAGAAGTTTACATGGAGCAACCTCCTGGGTTTGTTGCTCAAGGGGAGATAGGGAAGGTGTGTCGCCTTCGGAAATCTCTGTATGGTTTGAAACAAAGTCTCGTGCTTGGTTTGGCAAATTTAGTCAGGCAGTTGAGACATTTGGCATGCAGAAGAGTAAGTCTAACCACTCTTTTGTCTTCTATAAGGAATTTCAGTTCAGCTATTATTCTCTTTTTTGGTAGTGGATGATGTGTATCGTCGGCTAGAAGTATTTCGAAGGTATATAAATCTCTTAAATCCTTTCTTCCTTGATCAGTTTCACCTGAAGGATTTAGGAATTTTAGTATTTCTTGGGTGTTGAGTCATTGAGTAAAGCGGGATTTATTTATCTGTGAATATGTGCTCAATTTGTTATACAGGACAGGGGTGGAATTTGTCAGTAGTGTGAAGTATTCCTATGACTCCTAATGTGCATATCACTAAGGAAGGAGACCACATGTTGAGACCTTGGGAGATACGAGGCGGATTTAGGAGGTGAAGTTATCTTACAGTAACTCATCCAGAATATTGTTTATCGATAAATGTTTGAGTCAATATATGTCATCTCAGCGTCAGTCATTGGCGTGTGGAGCATATATCATGCTAACGAAAACCCACACGGACGTAGAATATTGTATAAGAAACGCGGCATATTAGAAATTGGAGTGCTTTTAGACGCCGTGGCGGGATCTAGGAAGGCGGGAGATCCACCTCATATTGTATCTTTTGGAGAAATGTCGATGCTTATGGAAAGTAAGCAAAATGTTTGTCTCGTGATGCAGTGTCGATTAAGTATCGAGCCGCTAGCGCAAATCTGTATGCGAGATCGAGGATAGGTCAATTATTGATGGGTAGGCATCAAAGAGCTTTGATGCAATAAAGCTTTGGTGCTGATAGCCAAGCTACCATGCATGTAGCTTCTAACCCGATTATTTCCACTTGTTTGACCAAACACATTGAGATAGATTGTCATTTTGTCAGTAGAAGTCCGGTTGGGGTTTGACGATCTAAAGGATACATAAAGACTAAACAATTAGGAGGTTTTATGCAGGCCATTCGTTTGAAAATAAAGATAAAATCGGTTCACAAGGGAGGGAAAGTATTGACTAAAGTAATCATGATAGAAATGAGATTAGACGGTGTGATTGATTCCCTCTTTTGAAACCATGACGAGAGCGGCGGGTTTAAGATTTCAAATAACATGCATTATCGCCAGTGGCATTAGATCATACCTAAGTGTCGATCGTTGTCAGGCATTGGAATAAGAATGGATTTCAAATGTCGCGCGTTTATCCAAAATCTGACAGTGTACCCTTAAAGGCACAGTTTCACATCTGCTGCGATATGTTTGCTGAGGAGGCTTTATTGGAGGACTGATAAACAAAGAAGATAGCTTCATCCCTTAGCCAATTGTGTATAACTTGGACCACAAAGCGTTTAACAGGAAAGGCAAAAACAAGCACCATGTTTTTTTCCTTTAGGGAGCTTCCAAATTAGATAAAATATACAGAAAAACGTAACATGGCCAGGGTTTTTACATAGTCTCCTCATGACACATTATAATGAACCTTGCAGCCATGATTTTCTGATAGGTAAAAACTTCGAACATCTTTTCCTTCTTCTCTCTCTCAAAATTGCATGCTTCTTTACCATGTTTTGGATCCTTTTAACCAGGAACTTTGCTCACAGGCAAGTACAATATAACATACGGTTTTATTCTGCTTCTCTTATGGTCTCATCTTCTTAGTAGTTTATCATTCTGCTTTTACTTTTTTATTGTGGTTATGATCCAGTGAGTGCGGCACCAATAAATTTCATTTGTTCGAATTGCATGTTGAAGTTGGACCGAAAAATTCTCATTTAACTTTCTTCCTCTTTGCTTGTTTGTCATAATGGAAGAACCTGTGGAAGGCTATATATGTAGTTTATTGTGCCATTAATGATGTGAGTCTGAGGTTCTCATGCGACCCAGGATATTTTGCAGTTTTGTATGCTGAGTCCTCAGTTGGAGTGGGCTTGGGAGGTTTAAAGCTGTGTTTTCAAGCAAGGGGTTCATTATAATGTGTCATGGGGAGACTATGTAAAAACCACGGCCATATTGTTTTTACGTATATTTTTCCTAAATTTGGAAGCTACAAGGAAAAACATGGTGCTTGTTTTTCTGTGAACGCTTTGTGGTCAAGTTATACACAATTAGCGGCTAAGGGATGAAGCCTCTTCTTTTTGTTTTACATTAGTCCTCCGAACAAACTCCTATGAACATATCGCATTATGTGACAGGTTTTAAGGAGGTGTCAATTGCCACAGTTGACAACGGCATTTGAAATCAAACAATTCAAATGCGCGTTAAAACAGCGTGGCACATTTGAAATAATTCTGCGCCTCTGTGGGGTGACAGCGAAGAAGCGGCATTTGAAATCTTTTAAAATAAATGGATTTACCGATGGCGGCTTCAATAGGAATCAATTGCTAATTTCAGGTTATCGACATCAGCGCATTACTTTAGAATGTGCTTTCCCTATGACCCAGTTTTATCTTTTATTTTCAAACATGCTGTTTCCGTACAAAACTCCCAATTCGAGAACATTTTCCCTGAAGGCAACCCCGGGTGGGATCGGGTTTAGTTATCTTTCAACAAGTTGGGCATGATCAACATCTATGCTCTAACTTGAGGGGGAGTGTTATAGTATTGTAGAATTAGAAACTAGTTGGAAAAGGAAACTTGGGAAACTTCATATTCTTTCCTATTTGGTTTGGGATTGTCTTGTATATAAATAGGTAGTTTGTAATCAATGGAAGAAATAGTTTTTCCTTCAACTATCTCTGTATGCTTTCGAATGAAGAACCAATAATGGAATTACACATATAGTTAGGGTAGAGAAACCTAAAAATTTCCCCTAAAACTTTCCACTAAAACAAACCTTGTACTAATGCCAAAATCTCTCCCTCGATAGCCCATTCAGAGCTACTTTGTAAAGCAAGATCCCACATCCTGCCCAAAATGATCTTTAATCACCCTCAATGTCCGCATCTAACTAGAGATTCTTGAGACATTAAATAGTGTTTTGCTTCATGCTATTCTACAATAGGAGGGACCAATTGGTCCTACCCATTAGTCACCCTCTTTTTCCTTTCCCCAAGCCCTGATGAAAAGCAGTCCATCTACAGTTTCTCAATCCTATAATACACTTAGCTGGGGCCTTAAACATCAAAAGGAAAAAAGTGAGCACTATAATAAACTTGACTGTACAAGATTTAGTCTACCATCCAAAGGCACCAAGGCTTTTTTCCAACCACCTAAACAACCTAAAGATCCCATCTAACACAAGACCTCAAAAGCTAACTCTAATATTTCCTTCATAGGAGACCTAAATATGTAAGGGATCAGAGCAGACTGCACTTCTATCCAACAGCAAGACCTTGAAATGTTGAAAAGTCTGCTTGCATTAACCCTGAGCCAAGGAGCTTTTTTCTAGATTACACTTTAGGCCCAATGTTTGTCCAAAATCCATTGAGATATATTTACGGTTTGCAACTCCTCTTGGATTTAACAAAGAAAAAAATTTTTCATGTGCAAGCTAAAAAAAGTGATGCCCTTGTCATGTACTCATACCTTCAAGAAAAGCTTTCAAAAGCCTTCATCTTCATCTCCTACAACTATCCCTACCAAAACTTCTGCAGCAATGGTAGCTGAGAAAAGAAGGAATCACTAGCCTTAAGCATAGGATGTTGTATATTTCAACCTTTGGGATCCCAATTCACTAGAATGAAGAATTTGCAAAATACAAAGCGTTCAATGATCCACAACCTCACTTTTTTTTTTGATGGATATGGCAGCATTACGAAAAGTTGCATAATTATCGGAGGTATCTGATGACAAAGCGGGGACCCAGAAGAGAACCTACCACCCTCATCATAAAGATGACACTCAAAGCCTATGGTGGAAGGAAATAACCACCTAAGATGACACAACTATTCAGGCTCCATGGATTATGCTCAAGAGGCTGATCTACGCAATTTGAAGGCCTTTGACAATCCACAACCTCCACTTTGGACTTAATCCCTTTTCTCTCTAAGCGATCTCGAAAAGTTTCCAGATTCACATAGTCATGAGGAATTTTCCAAAGATGATACAAGGCCCAACTCTTGATTTTCCAAGCATCTTTTGCACACCACTTCAGTCGCTACTAGGACCAGCATAAATTTTGTCTATCATCTGGCCAAAGCACCTAGAGACCAATGGATGCCCTCATGCGAGACCACCATGAAATACAGGAAAACACTTTCCTGATGACACTTGAAAATTAAATTAAACTTTTCTAAAGCCTTAGAATAAGGGAATGAGAAGTCGCATGAGCACACATCATACTTTGTGAATGGTGCATTTATGCATTCTAAATTCTACGGGGATATCACGTAGCCACACAGGGAAGCCCCTACAAGATTATACCAAGGATATCAAAAGGATACATCAAAGAAGACTTATATTGCATAAGTTATTATATTGAATGAAATATGACATCTCTGTATTTATTAAATATGCATGGAATATAAACATTAATCATTCTCAATCACATTTACTTATGAACAGCGAAAATCTAAGACTATGACTCCTATTTATTACGAAATATTTAATAATTACACATATGGCATATATATATTTGATCCATGTTTGGATTAAGGAGAAATAAGAATATAAAGGAAGTGAATGAAGAAAGTGCAAATGCTCTGGCCTTCACACAAACCCTCATACACCTTTGATGTTTGTATTATGATGCGACAAGATAAGGAACTCTAACAATTTGGAAGATTTGACCACTGATTCTTTCACAGATATCTTGGAGTATAGAATGACTTTATGGAAGAATTCTTTTTACATTGAAAGCTTCCATGTCTTGTTGGATCTTATTCCAAAATCCAGAGGCCTTAGCTACACCATCAACTACAATGAAAAAGTTGTTTCTTATTCTTTATTGCTATTTATTTAATTTCTCCTAAAATCAAAGTTGAATTTCTTTTTACCTAAATTTTTGGAGAAAAACTAACCTCGTCATTCATTACCTGAATATTGATGCAAAAATCACTTTATAAGAGGAGAAAATAAAGACAAAAGCCTTTTTTCTCCTCGAGTTTCTTCACACGATTATTAAAAACTAGTGGACTATATAAATTTATTCACAGAAAACCAGAATTTGGAATGGCCACCAAAGACATGCTAGAAAATCACTAGTTAAAAGATTGGGGAAAACTACATACATGTAGAGGTGAAATTCAGGGCATTCTTGAACTCAAAAGCATTTTGAATCTATTAGTAGTAGGTGAAATCTTCATTTATACTTGTGGGTAATGTTATTTGAAGGAATGGGAAGGATTATTCACTTCAGGATATTCTACAGTTTATTCCTTATTCTTGTACAATATTTTCCTTCCTTTTTGTACTTATTTATTTCCTTTTTATATGTCTCACGATGTATATAGAATTTGAGTGGGACACATCTTTGTTATTTTATCATTTCAATAAAGAAAAGCACTCTTTTCTTTTCTCATTTCACATTATTTCTCCAGTCATGCTGGAAGGTTTGAGGTAAGGGGTTTATCGTGTGTCTTTAATTCTAACAGCCCATCTAATAGTCAAATCTCTGGCATCTCCGCATATATGTAAAAAGTATCAGTTCTTCGTGAGTCGTCAAACCTCATCTTGGTGATCTTTGTAGCAACTTCTCCAAGCGACAATCCTTGCCGGCGAGGATATCACTTGCCATTCGGCTAAGTCGGCCGACCGATCTGGATGAGAGGCAGAACTCCGACGAAGCCCCAGGCTCCCATGCCGTCATGCGCAGCATGTCTTCCTCTGCGGCTATCTCGTGCGGCTATCCCTCATAGTTGGCGTGTGTGAGGGCGCGATGGGTGGCGCGTGAAACGCGTGGCTAACCCTCAGACCCTTTGGACTTCACCACTGGCTCGTTTCACGCTGAGAGCCGTAGCTCCTAAGATCTTCCCACGAAGCTGCCTCGACCGTGTTTTGCGGGGATCTACTCAGACCCGGTTCTTTTCTGGCGTGCGATTTATCTCGACTCTTTCGAAGCCAACCACCCCTCTACGAGGCTTCTCGACCTTGAAGCAATGTGTTTAGTCCACGATAATCTTGTTTCTTGTTGATTCGATTGGTTACATGTTGGTTTTCACTTCTATGAATTTATCAAAGGAGCTCATCAAACCTCGAGAGTTATTCTTCGTCACTTGAGTATAAAGTACATTCACCTCACTCAGGCAACCAAATCTGATCCATTTTGTCTATTGCCCAGACTAGTAATGCCTCTGCTTGCATTTCACATTCATCTGATCAATGGATTCTCGATTTTGGAGCCTCTGATCACCTTTCTAGTAATAAGGATTTGTTTTCTTCCCGTACTATTACATCACCTTTACCCATGATTACTTTAGCTAATGGATCTCAAACCATGGTTGAAGAAATCTATTCGGCATGTCCTCTTCCTTTCGTACCCCTTACTTACAATCTTTACTATTCTGATGTATCTTGTACCAATCTAAGAATTTCTGCTTCGTTAAGTTCACTCATTGACCTTAATTGTTTGATTACCTTTTCCGATAATTCTATCACATTGCAAGAGCGAAGTAAGCGGAGGACAATTGGCATAGAATGTGAGTTTCAGGGCCTCTTTCATCCTCCGAAACCATGTCTCATTGCTTATACTTCCATGGATGCTCTGTCCTCACCTTATTCATAGTTGCGCCCAGTGTTAGAATATTTCCAGTTTAGGGATAATGGTTCCTCGTTTTTCTAGTTTGTCCTCAATTGTTATGAGTCATGTTGGCTTAGGAAACAATACTGGAAATTGTCCATTCCCAGCTAGATCAACAGACAAAGTCTCCTTTTAGGCTTTTCCCTCTTGATGTTTTAAGATTCTTCATTTGAAAGTCTACCTTAGGGTTAGATACTCTGTCACTTTTATAGATGATTATTCGTTGTATTTAGGTATTTTAATGAAAAATCGGTGAGTTGATATATTTTCAGTTTCGTACCGAGTTAAGACTCAATTTAATACTTGATTCATATCTCTAGAGTGATAATGCTAAGGAATATCTTTCTGGACCATTCTCCTCCTTTATATCCTCACATGGGATTCTTCATCAATCCTCTTGTGCTTACACTCCTCAACAGAATGGCATGGTTGAGAGCAAGAACCGTCATTTAGTTGAAACCGCTAACACTCTTCTACTCCATCATAAGGTTCTTCAACGTTTTTAAGGGGATAATATCTTAGCCTCTTGTTATTTGATTGTCTTTTGATGATCTTCATCATACTTCTTACATAATCTTAAAATCCTCATTGGAAATTCTTTTTCCAAACCAGCCTCTCTTACGCTTCCCTGAGTGATGTCTTTTACTGATTATAACCTGTTTTGCTCAGTATTCTTACTCTAGACAAGACAAATCAGCTTAAAGCCCACGAGAGTGTGTCTTCCACCTCGGTTATTCTCGGCTTGACTGGAGTTATCGTTGCTACTCTCCTAATATACATTGATACTTTGTCTGCTGATGTCACCTTTTTTGAGAACTCTTCTATGTTTCCCTACCACCCACACTTCCGGTCGATGTCATATCTCTACTCCTTGTTTATCCATCTGGATACACTCATTTATACCTCCGGCTCACTCGACCATTGCGGGTTATACTGTCGCTGCGTCTTGACACTTGGGCCTCAGGCCCGCTCATCTCCTATAGGCGCCCTCCTCCACTGAGCGGGATCTTGCACATCTCTGCCCGATCTTCCATTCTTTGTTCGAAAAATGTACTCGTTCCTCTCGTAACCCCCATCCTATTTATAATTTCTTATCTTCACCATATTCTGCTTTTATTTCCACCTTGTCTTTTGTTTCTCTTCCTAAAGCTGTGGGCCCTCTCCTTGGTTGAGAAAGCAGGCTTGCAATGGTTGAAGAAATGGCTACTCTGCATTTTACTGGCACATGGGACCTAGTCACCTTACTTGTTGGTAAGGCTCCTGTTGGTTGTCGTTGGGTTTATACTGTTAAGATTGGTTCGGATGGCAGAGTGGACCGTCTTAAGGCTCATTTGATTGTCGAGGGTATACTTTCGAAATATGGCTCAGGAAGAAAACTCTTTATGGCCCGTTTTTTTCTCTCTATTGCTGATGGCTTCCATTCATCTTCTTTTTCTATGGCTCCTACTTCTCTCAATTAGACATCAAGAAATATTTCTCATGGCGACCTCGCCGAGAGGTATATATAAACTGACCACGGTTGTTACTCAATGAGTGAGGTTCCCCAGTATTACGGACTCACGTGCGTTCCGTGTTATATGGCCTAAAAGCGATCCTCTCGGGCTTTGGTTTGGCCGCCCCAGCTTAAGAGTGGTACGGGAGTTCGGTATGACTCGAATTACATCAGACCACTCTGTCTTCTATCATCATGCAACCAGTCTGAACAAGTGCATCATCGATTGTTTATGTACACAGATTCTTATTATAACTTGATGATGTGTCCAGTGATGGTACATTGACTTAAGCAGCTTATCTACGCCACTTCAGGATAAAGACTTGGGAAACTCAAGTACTTTTGGGGATTGAGATAGCTCGGGCTCCCAAGTCGGGTGTGGTTTGTGTCTCGGAGGAGTATTTGTTGTTGAATCTCTTGGGAAAATGGTGTGCTAGTTGTGAAGCTGTGAATGCTCCTGGATCAGGCATACGGGATCAGGAGGATATGTCGGCGTGAGTGGGGAGACAGTTCACTCCATCTGCCTCGCGATCACGCGTTTCCTTTCACATGAGTGTAGTTAAGCGTTGGATTCTACGGTCCCGGCAATAACAAATGATCGGCTGGGAATCTTGTAATCCAGTATCCTCCAGATTACTGCTCGAAGGAGCACGGGCTCGCGAGTGTTATATGAAAGCAGGAGGTCACACCGGGTTATTGGATATTATGGCTGAGTGGGTAGGCTCGCCCGCAAACGGGCGCTCCACTTGAGGGATATTGTGTATTTATTGGAGCAACAATATCTTGGAGACTAGAGAGGGGGAAATAAGATATGGTGGCTAGTCTAGTCCTTTGAGCTGGAGTATAGAGCTGGCTTTGGCAACTTGTGAACTCATATGCCAACTTGACACTTGGGAACTCTAAACTATTTTTTGGGCATTAGGTTTCTCGTTCCAAGCATGAACTTTTCCTCTCACAACGGAAGTATACACTAGATCTTTTAAATGAGATCAGTAACTCCGCTTGCGAGCTTATAAATACTCCTATTAAAGTAAATCACGGCCTGTCAATCTATCTTGATCAAATTCCAACAAATAAAGAAGGGTATCAGAGACTAGTGGAAAAGTTTATATATCTAACCCACACTAGACCTGATATATCTTATGCAGTTAGCATTGTGAGTCAATTCATGCATAACCCAAGCAATCAACACATGAGCATTGTCAATAGTATCCTAGCCTATTTGAAGTCTTCCCATATAAAGGAATTTTGTTCTCCAAACATGGACATCTAAACAATAAGGGATACACAAACTCTGACTTTGCGAGAACCAAGTTGGATAGGAAGTCCACATCAGGATACATATCATTTATTGGAGGTAATTTGGTAACTTAGAGGAGTAAGAAACAAAGTGTGGTCTCATTGAGCAATGCAGAAGCTAAACATAGTGCTCTTCATCATGCAACCACATAGCTTACTTGGCTAAGAATGCTCTTAAGCGAGTTTGGATTTGATCCTAGGAAACCAATGGTGGTTTTTTTGTGATAACACAACAACTATTGAGATTGCAACCAATCCAATACAACATGATAGAACTAAGCATATTGAGCTTCATAGGAACTACATCAAGGACAACTTAGATTATACCCCGAATAACAATTCCACATCAAAGGTGTTGATCGGTTGCGGATATAATGACCCATGTTGTTGCTAGTGACGGATGAATTTTAAACCGTTATCCAAGATTCTGGAATAAAGAGTAATATATATGCACCAACTTGAGGGGTAGAATTAGCATATAAATCAGCATTCATTTGATTGATTATGTTTCCTTTTATTTATCGAGATTTAGTTTATTGATTTATTGATTTATTGATTGCAATTGATTGATTGACTATACAAATATAGTCACATGTTATTATATTTTATACGTGAGATAAATAGAAATGCATCCCATTCGATGATTTTTAAATTTCTACTCAATTTCTTCTATTTCTTTTTGTAATCAAAGATAATTGAAGGAAAAAATGTATGGTTCATTGAACACAAACACCCTATTTATATACAAGACAATCTCAAACCAAATAGGAAAGAATATATAGTTTCCTAACTCTACATAAATACATGTTTCCTTTTCTCAACTAGTTTCTAATTCTACAATACTATAACTCCTAAGTTGGAGGCGTATGGGTAGTGATCGTCGACTTATTCTGAATAAGCTAAACTCGATCCACTGCTCAATGGTTTTGTGAAAAATTCTCCTAACGATTCTCCAATCTTTACATATCCACAGCAGAGATCGGCCCATTTAGATCTTCTCACAGACAAAATAGCAATATATCTCAATATGATTGGTCCGTTCATGAAATCTGCAAAGAGGTTGGATGCTCTATGTATGGCCATTTGGTTATCATAAAGCTTAGCTAGCGTCACTAAAAAGTTTGATGCCCACTTCCATCAATAGCGGCACATCACATCGCATCACATACACTTTCCATGAGACAAAATTGCCTCTAACAAAGACACAATATTTTGAGGTGGATCTCCTATCTTCCTTAGGTCGGCTGAGTCTGATAAGAAAAACCTCAATTCTAGTAATATCATTCTTATAAAATTTGCCTGTCCAGAACCTTTCCAGTAGCGTAGGATATGCTCTGATACTTGACTAACTATGGGAGATGACATATCTTGATCGAAACAACTGCGAATAAGCAATATCCAGGTGAGTTCTTTGTAAATGGTTCAGTTTCTGACCAATGATACGTATCTCTCAGGATCTTCAAAATAATTCTCCTTCCATAATGAGTTGTGCATTAGGAGCCATAGGAGTACTACATGGTTTAGCGCTCAATTTCCCTATCTCAGATAACATATCAAATACATATTTTATTGACATATGAGATTACCTGCTTCTCATGACTTCAACACTCAATAAATACTTCAAATCCTTTGTGTGAAACTAATTATGAAGAAAGGATTTAAAAGATAATATACCTTTGGAGTCACTCCCAGTGATGACAATATCATCCACATACACTACGAATACATTAATGCCAGAACTGGAATTTTTATAGAAGACGGAGTGGTCAGACTTACTCTTTTGCATGCCAAATATCTCAACTATCTAACTGAATTTGTCAAACCAAGTATGGGAACTCTGTTTCAAACCATAAAAGATTTAGAGACAGCACCTTCCTTATCTCCTTAAGCGAATAATGCAGAAGGTTCTTTCATTATATTTCTTATAGTCTCCGTATGAAAGGCATTCTTGATATCAGAAAACAATGTAAATTCTAAATCATAGAAACATGAGAGATAAATGAGGGCGAACATATATCGAAGCAGCTACGAGGAGAAAAGTATCAAAATAACGACTCTACAAGGCAGTCCACCCAACCCCATAGCAACAAGGCGAGTCTTCAATCTAGCAACGAGACCGCGGGTCAGCTTGCCTGTGGCGTGTATTACGATGATGCCCATTCAGGTGGAAGTAAGGCACCAAGTCCCACGTACCATTGTCATCTAAAGCCTGCATTTCACTCACCATAACACTACGCCAATCAGGGTGAGATAAAGCCTCATGTACAGTGTTAGGAAGAGAAATAGAATCTAGAGATGCAATAAATGAACAAAATGAAGACAACAAATGGTTATAAGGAACAAACAAAGAGATTGGGTAAGCACAATGATGTTTACCTTTATAGAGGACAATCGGAAGATCATCACTCTAGGTTGGATCTAATGATGCAAACAATAGGTATTTGGACTATATTTGAGGTTTTAGGCGCCAAAGGAAGTAATTATACAGGTAGGGTTTTAGCGCCAAGAGTATACCTGAGTAATGGGAGGTTCTTCTCGAGATATTTAACCTGAAGCTCTAATACCATTTGTTATGAATCGCAGAAGCTTTGATGCATAAGGGTTTTAACAAGAATGGGAGCAGGAGTAGGAACCAGTGAGGAAACAGAATAAACCAATAAATCATCATCCTCCCCACGACTCCTGTAGTTGTGATAGGAAAGCGGGTAATCTCAAATAATGCAACATCTGGAGCACAAAATGGCATTCGAACAATGGAGACGATAACACACCCTTTTTGAACACAGAGAATATACAAAGATACACTATAACGCCGGATCAAGCTTTGAGACTTAAGGACGGACATCTCGAACAAAGCATGTGCATTCAAATACCTTGAGATCAATAGGGAATAATGGATTATTTGGAAAACAATTGGTGGTAAGGAAGTAATGTGATTAAGAGCAGTGAGGGCATCTGTTAGTAAAACAGAGTGAAGGCTGCGTCGGCGAAAATTTTAGGGACATTAAATACAGAACAAGGCGCTTTGGTAATCTCGAGAAGATGTACATTAACTTTCTCTCGACTACCCTTTTTGAGAGGGTGTATCAACTGCAGTCGATGGAGAATCCATGTTGTAACACAAACGGCTGAAGCTAGAAAATGATCTATGGTGTTATTACTTCTCAATGTTTAAACATAAACATGGAATTATGTTTAAGATTTCATCCTGCACTAAAATGGCAGGAAAAAGCTCAGGAGCGACTTTTCATTAGATAAGCTATAGAATAAGTGAAAGAAAAGAATATACTTTTCTTTATTGAATGGGTGAATTACATAGTATAGAGACACCTATATATATACAAAATAATGGAACAAAAAGGAAACAAAATAAAGTGTAAAAGGAGGATAATGTACAAAAAATGTAAGAGATAAACCAAAGAATATCTAGAGAATATTCTATAATTCTCAACACTCCCCATCAAGCTGGAGCATATTGATCAAATGCACCAAGGTTATTCTGAAGCGTGCAATTCTAGAACTGTGAGATTTGGTGAACACGTGCGCTGGTTGGTTGCTCGGAGTTATTAAAACTAGTAGTCAAGCAGCTTTGATCTCGATCTTCTCTCTGAAGAAGTGACAATCCACTTCAATATGCTTGGTCCTCTCATGAAAGACCGAGTTGAATGCGATATGGAGAGCAGCTTGATTATCACATATTAGCTTTGTTTGTTTATCCTTCCCCATAAACAGCTCGAAAACATCTTAACCATATGAGCTCACATGTCATAAGTTATAAGCTCATTGATACTGCTTGACATTTGATCGGCTACAACGTCTGTTTATCTTTTCCAGGATCTTTGGGTTTCCACCAATAAATACACAATACCCAGAAGTTGAGCGTCTATCTGCAGGTGAACCTACCCAGTCTGCATCACAATATCCGACAATCTGGGTGTGACCTCTGTTTTCATATAACACCCCTTAGCCTGGTAATCCCTTAATATAACAGAGATTACGAATCACAGCATCTCAATGACTATCACATGGTGATTGCAGGCGGCTAACAACTGCGCTCACGAAGGGAAATATCGAGTCGGGTGATGGTAAGATAGTTTAAGATTTTTCTAAGTAAAATCGCTATCCTGGATTGCATTAGAGGCTCCCCACATCCTAGTCTGAGCTTTAAATGCAGATGCCTTAGGGTGTCTACGGGTTTGCAATCTAGCATACCTACCTCTTCATATTTCGAGCATACTTTCTCTAATTCATAACCACGGATTTAGTTGGCTATCTCCAATCCTATAAAAACTGCAGGTTTCCTCCCGAGTCCTTAGTCTGAAAGTGGCTAAGAGATCTGTTGTTTACCGACCTGCGAAAACAATCATGATCATTGCCCGTGATAACAATGTCATCCACATAAACAATCAAATAAATGCACTACCCTGAACTCGTATGATGATAGAAAACCGAGTGATTAGTTGTAATGCGAGTCATACCAAACTCCTAAAACCTTATAACCTAAGCCCAAGTCAAACGAGCTCGGGAATTTGCTAAGCCATATAATGGCGGCGTGACTGCGCTAATCCAGAGACTCCTCCTAAGCAACAAACCCAAGTGGTTGCTCCATATAGACCTCCTCTGTCAGGTCACCATGTGAGAAGGCATTTTTTATGTCCAACTTATACAAAGGAGACCCTTTGAAGGAGGTTGGAGGGGTTAGGAGGTGCTCTTGACTCTGAAAGAAGAAGACCCCTTGGGTGGCTGCCAGAAAGACAAATCTCTCTGCAGGGGAAATTGATTCTTGACCTTGAAGAAGAGAAGAGAAGGAGATTTGAAGAGGAGAAAATGAGTTTCATTACACTCTTCTCATCTTTTCTTGTTTTCCTCATTTCTATGGTTGTATTTCTCCTCTCAAGCAGGCTAATCATTTTCTAGGGTTTTTGATGTAGTTTGACAATGAACTATGGTGTTGTGCTTTAATCACATAAAATCTTTTAACCTTGAATCATTACATATTAATTGTTTTATTCTAATCTTCATGTTTGTTGATGATAGATCACCATTAACATGATTTGACGATCCTAATTTGAGATTTGGCTTGATAATTAGGTTAGACCATGAATAGAATGTCATGTTTCACCATAGAATAGAGATATTTGTGGGTTACATGCGGCTTTATGGATTCTAATGCTTAATGTATCCTTAGTTATGATGGTTTGAGGTAGAGATACATTAGAATATTTTCCAGGTAGATTGTTATTCTTGAAGAATAGCATGTGCTTAAAGTGAAATCATTAAACTAATATAATTTAGGCATCATTGGGACCATTTTGAATCTCACCATAGAATTTGTTAGATGGGAAGTAAAACCACAGGCTTTCTTGTAATTACATTTTTCTCTTTACATATTAGAGACTTTAGTTTAGTTTGTTTTCTATTTCAACTTTTCCATTTGTGGTATCGAATAGAAGTTGGGACTATTCTAATTTGTTAATTAGTAACTGATCCCTCGTGGGACGATACTTGTACTTTTCCTTTATTACTTGAGCGTAGCGTGCACTTGTGCATAAAGGCGTATACATTTACATAGCATTTTGAACCTATGATTTATATGCCAGTATGTCTTGGATACTATATAGAGCTAGCATGCTAAGAATTTGTAAACTGTAGACACTCCATGAATCCAAATGTCAAGCTTGTACTGAGCTGAGGAGGCACCACGAGATCGGAGATATCGATGACTCGTAGAGTGAGAACTACCTCACCATCACTCGGCCCAGGACATTTCCTTTCTTATGAGTGCGAGATTAGTCGGTTCCTCTGATCACCGTGTGATAGTCAGCGGTTGTTGATCCCGTATCCTCGGGTTATATCAGAAGAGGAACATCGAGACGGGGTGTTATGAAACGAGGAGGTCACCCAGTTAGTGGATGTTGTGATGCAGGGGAATTTGGGCAAGCTCGCCCGTAGACAAACACTCCACTTTAGGATATTGTGTATTTATTGGAGGCAACTTAATATCCTTGAAGAGTAAGAAATAGGATCACGGTGATCGATTACAGTCATGAGGTAGTGTCGAGCTATAGTTTGACAACTTGTGAACTCATATGGCTCAAACAGCTTATTCAGGAGCGAAGAATTGGGAATGATGGACAAATGACGCTTGTGTGTGATAACCAAGCAATCCTACACATTGCTTCCAACCCAGTCTTTCATGAGAGGACCAAACATATTGAAGTGGACTATAACTTCATTCGAGAGAAGATTGCCTCAAGATGCATGACTACTAGTTTTGTCAACTCGAGTGACCAAATAGCAAACATTTTCACTAAGTCTCTCAGAAGTCAAGTTCGATTACATTTGTAACAAGTTTGGTGCATATGACTGTATCTCCCGGCAGAGAGGAGCGTTGAGAATCAGAGGATATTCTTAGGATATATTCTGGTTTATCTTCTTCCTTTCTTGTACAATACTTTCCTTTCTTTTTGTACTTTATATGTTTCCTTTTTATATCTCCCTGATGTAAGTAGGTAGGACCTGTACTGTTCTTTTTATCAATTCAATAAGAAAAGTAGTCTTTTCTTCTATCCTTTCACAACATGACTCACAATTCAATGAGGATAAACTAGAAAACTAAGGATTATAAGCTTTTTAACAAAGAGAGAAAAGGCATTTGAGAAACGTATTGATATAATTCGAATAGGGAGCTAACAACTCCAGAACAAGTAACAAATTGTGGCACCTCTGGATCAAGGATGTAGAGACCCTCAAACTCGCATCCTCTACCAATAATCCGCTTCGTCAAAAGATCCTTAATCGGACAATAATTAGGAAAAAATGTGATACTGGAATTAAGTGTACAAGTGAACTTACTCACAAAAATTAAATTAAAAGATGATTGTAGTAAACTCATAAATTAGGTCAAAGTGATTAGAGGAGCAGTATGAATTGCCCTAACCTTGAGGACACGAAGATGTGAGCCATACATAAGAGTAACAATAAGTGAAGAGGTGTAGTGAAAGCGTAGTAAATAAGTTGAAATTATCTATCATGTGGTCGGTACCTCCGGAGTCAATGACCCATATGAAGCAAGACGAAATAAGACGTGTTGGTTTTACCTAACTCGACAAGTATAGTGATAGAACTAGATGCAAACTTCAGTGGTTCCTGATAATGTATAGATTGAAATCTTTGATTTTTATTCTGCAACTTTCTACAATTTAAATACCATTACATGCCACGGATTATGACAATAATGACCACCTGACTCCTCCTAGAGGGTTTCTTGTGATCCTTAAAAGCGAGATCTAACTCTGACAATACTTTGAAAATCCAAAAAATACTAGAAAAATATGATCTTGCAAGGAAAGTGACCACTTTTCCTCAAAAACACCACGCCTAAATGGATTTTGGTCCCAAAAACCACAAATCACCTCTTTATGTTACTGAATCTCGAAGGAATCAAGGAAAAGAGAAAGAAACCCAATTAAAACATGTATGTCGGACACAAAAAGCTTTGAAAAACAATATTTATTAATTTTGGAAAAGAATAAAGGAGGCGGAGGCGTATTGTATTAGGTGAGGCTACTAGAGCGCATGGCCATGCTATATCTCAGCATACAAGGAACAAAATGTCGGTTTTTTCGGCCAAAATATCACCGAAATATAGGATATCGGCCAGCACCGACACGATATTGCCAACCAAAAGTCGATTGGCCAAAAAATCGAAAAAAAATCGAAAAAATCGCGAATCATTACCAGAAATTTCAAGTGAGTGGCACGGCGTGCCAAATTTGGGAAGAAAATCGTGAAAATCGGCGATATATTATCGATATTTTGAAAAAATCGATTGTGTGATTTGACAGTCCAAATTTCGTCCTAATATTATCCAACGGTCCAGATTTCATCCGCCTTTTTAAATGCATCCCGGCTATATTTTTATCAGTTGATTTCATCGAAGCTTGATCTAATGGTTCTGTGATTTCTAACGGATATATGATGATCCAGCGGTGATTTGAACCAAATCAAATCGATGGTTAGAAATGCATCATAGCGGTTTTTGACAATCCAATTGCTATTTTGACTCCAAAAAATTCTACAAATACCCCTAAATCATATAATTTCAATACAAACTCATCCATCCACATCCAAGTTCCATTTAACTCTCAAATTATTTTTTCTTTATTCTTTATCCTAATATTTTGAAGATATTGATTTTTAAGGTTTCAATTATAACAAATACAATGTTAATTAAGATATGTTTCTTTATGAATTTATTTTGTGTTTATGCATATTTTATTTTTAATGTATATTAGTTTTATTTTGGTATTGAAGAGTTTATAACAAATATTTTTATACTATAGTTTTATTTTAGTTTAATTTGATAATAATAAATTAAGTTAGATATAATGTTTGAAACTTAGATATTACACATCCTACTATTAAACAATTATAATTATTTCATGTTAAAAATTTAGATCTTCTTAAATATCTTAATAATATTATTTTATTTCATAATATTACTAACTAATATAATTTTTAGTTAATTAATTATATTAGTTATTTAGTTAATAGTACATTAAATTTGAAACATTTTATACTATAATCTTATTTTAGTAATTTGAAACATATTACTTACATTAAATTTTAGTTATATAATGTTTGAAACTTAGATATTATACATCATACTACTAAACAATTATAACTATTTAATGTTAGAAATTTAGATCTTCATAGATATTTTAATAATATTATTTTAGTTCATAATATTATTAACTAATATAATTTTTAGTTCATTAATTATATTAGTTATTTAGTTAATAGTACATTAAATTTGAAACATTTTTATGCTATAATCTGATTTTAGTAATTTGAAACATATTACTTACATTAAATTTTAGTTATATAATGTTTGAAACTTAAATATTTTTTTTTTATGGATGTTTGAAACTTAAATATTACACATCATACTACTAAACAATTATAACTATTTGAAACATCAACAAGATTTGCAACAAACTATATTTCCCTTGACAATCTTCTAAAAAAGAGGGTTGATTTGAAGAAAGTTTTTATTAGTAATAAATGGGCATCTCACAAGCTTAGTCAGACAGAAGTTGGACATGAGGTTGAAAAACTCATGTTTGATCATGGATATTGGAAGAAGGTGGAAAAGCTAGTGTCCATACATAAGACAACATACACTAGCGCTTAGCATTTTGATTGAAGTCATCCATCCATATCATTTATCCTGATTGATTCGGTTGATGAAAGGCAAATTTAAATCGACTTAAGTAAGAGTGGGTGAAATATATAAATCTGAATCGTTGGATAGAACCGCCCAAACATCGTCTTGTCTGACGGGTAACTGAACAATATCCTATTCATAAATATTCATTGATATGTTGTTTTATTATTATCACATAATAATTCTCAATAACTATTGCAACATACTATCTAAATCCAAAATTTCAATATAGACCTGGAGTTAGTTGTGACCCTGAGCTACTTCAAGCTGTTCATGACGTTTTTTTCTAAATTAGATCCTAATGCGAAGATGCTTTTTGTAATTTTGGAAGTGGAATCAATTAATGAGTTTAATTCTAATTAATTGATTCATTCAATTGATTTTTATTTAGATTTTTTGACATTTTTGAATTCTAGCCCATACTATTAGAGATACAAAAAATGGATTTGGTGATCGGACAGCAATAGCATCAAGATCAAAAATGATTCCTGGTGAGTGTTAATTCTCATTAAAAGTAAATTTCATAACTATTTTATTATTATATATTGAATATAAGTAATTTTTATTCTTGGTACGAATTGTGGTTTTGTATGAAGTCGCTCAGACGATAAGAATTTGGCCTTGAAGGTTCTTTCCCAAATCGCATCATCTTCAGCGTGTTAGAGAAATTAGAGCACATTTGTTGTAATTCATACCAAACAAAGAAATCGGCTTACTTACCCTAGACTCCAACAATTGGTTTTTTTCTATTACAACATGAAACTAAAGATACGTGATGGAGGCGAGAGAGGCGGAGTAAAGTTGCAGAAAATAATTTTCTCCATTTCCTTGAAATTTCAGTTAAGTTTGGTGAAGAATACGAGAATCAACTATTTCAATTGGTTAGACCTCTCCATTTAGATGATGAAGATGGAAATCCTAATCCATGAATTGCTACACATGTTCGAGAAAAAGGTGTTAATGTTGAGCGGGTTTTATCTGAAGAAGTTTATAGTGAAAAAGTTTAGTCATGACCACGAGGACTCATTTATTTGTTTATTCTTACCGGCCCATCTTTTGATTCGAGTGTTGAGCATGGTAGTAGACCCGAGTTTTGCTAGTACTTCTCGCATAGGTTATGATGGCTCGAAGGAGGACGACAATGGTAATCTTTGGAAATGATTGTGGGGATATTGCGGATCCACAGCGAAATTCGATATCCATTGAGCCCGTTGCTTAGGTGAAAATGATTTCACATGCTACCAGATAGAAAACCCGCAGTGCAGGAGACCGATCCAGTGTGGAGCCATTGGAAAGCCATATAGAGGAAGGCAGCGAAGGATGACACCACTCTGATGAGGATTCGTTTTCGGCCGAGTTTGAATCCATGAGTAATTGGAACTCGGTCGGTGATTCATCGAATGAGGTAACATATTTCCTCCTTATACAATGAGTTTGTAATTGACCTTCTTCACATCCTTCGGGTTCTATTGGTAGAAGAATATGGAATTAATGTATCCTCATGATCCCTGAGAATGACAATTCCAAATTCCATAACAAATGAGATTTCAAGCGAGCATGTGGGTGAACCTGAGGTTTTCTGTATACATGGAGAGGTTGTGGTGGAGTCCATGATTATGTATGTCATGTTCGAAGTTACAATCAATATTATCGGAACACCATGTTTTGGTATGAATATTGTCTTCATCAAGATAAGATCCCTTCATCAAATAATGTAATCGAGCCACATCAGTCTTCATTTGGTTTAAATAGTTTATTCTGATGTAATTTCTCGATAAATTATAATGAATATCGATCTTGACAAGTGTATATTTGCTTATTTATGTATTTTTATAGTTAAATAGTATTTCCATGAATTTCAAAGTATTTTGTTAATTTTTTATTTACCGATATTTTTGTCGAAAATCGTGATATTTCTTTGATGTTTCCGATATATCGGTAAAATCAGTCTTAGATATATCGTATTTACCGATGTTACGTTTCCTTGTATGGCACGCATGAGGAACAATGTAGCAACAAAAGAGGCACGTGGTGGGCGCATGGAGGGTATGCACTAGAGATCCGCCTGGCGGTGGACGGATCACGGTGATATTGGTCGAGTGGGGTGGTCGTCGACCGGAGTTGAGTCAACGGAAAGTTCGCCGGAGTTGGCCGCCTACGGTGAGAGGTTCTTCTCAAGATTTTTCCCAAAAATCTGCCCTTTACTTAACAAATTCAAGCCTTAGGCTTTGATCTACCATTGAACTAGAGATAATTGAATGAAAAATTGTATGGTTCATTGAACACAAACACCTTATTTATATAAAAGACAATCCCAAACCAAATAGAAAAGTATATGAAGTTTCCTAACCCTACATAAATACATGTTTCCTTTTCCAATTAGTTTCTAATTCTACAATACTATAACACTTTCCATTAGGGTTGCACTCTTAGATGTATTCTACTATTTTTCCTTGTAGGTGAAGATCTATCTTTTGCAAGGATAACTGCTCATTCTATGTACTATGCATTCCTAAAAAAACCTGCCAACCATGCCATAAACATAAGGAAGATAATAAAATCAAAATTGAACTAAATTAAATTAAATTGAAAAAATGATGTTAATTGTCAAAAAGAAAATGAGAGAAAATAGAATATTTTTTTAAAGAAAAAGAAAACAGAGATAGAAACCACGGGCAGTGCTCCATTTTGTGGTTCTTTATCTTTCATGAACGTCTTTTTCTCTCAAATTATTCCTTTAGGTTAGTTCTTTCACCACAATAGTTTCATCCATTCCATAAATGTACATTACTTCAATCTAGGCAATAATATGGGGCTAGTGCTCAAATGGACTGATGAGAATAGCCTAAAAATGATTTGTAATTTATAAAGGAACCTCAATTAACATTCGTATGGGCTTTTAAATAAATCACAACCACTTTTTTTCTTCCTTTGTTCCCCACAAAAATTCAAGGAAATTTTAGACTTGACCAAAAAACATACAACAAGGTTTGAATAAAGTGATCACAGGAACCCATAACTGAACTCGGACGAGCTTTCACAGCTGGAAGATTTAATCGAGAAAAAGGAAACAATAAAAATGAACAAAATTCTAAACCCCAATCTACATGTAACAGATTTGGAGATTATCCATCTCCAGCAGCTCATTTGCATGCCTAATTAAACAAAGAAACAACAAGCATGCATTACCTCAGGTGCAAAGCACTCACAGGACATAACAATGAAAAAATTAAAAGCATCAAAATTATTCTTGAGCATGCAGCAGCATCAAAAACTATATAAAAACTAAAAAATGTCATAAGTAGAAAAAGAACTAGAACCAATATTGGAAAGAAGGAGATACCCAAAATTCCATTCAGCACAAACATAAGGACCAATGCGGAGATGGAGATACAGCCCACTAGATCCCACAAGCTTCACAAACTTGACAATATCATAACTTCCTTCAAAATTATACTGAACAGCACAGATGAATTTTGAAAGGACTATGTAAGTAGAAAGAAATGGACATTATCCAAGATAACCATCCAAGGTGGTTTCCAGATGCGACCATAAAGAAATATCTAACCTGTCCTCTAACTGGTTCATGCCCATTCCAGAACACGTATGTTTGGATAACATCTGCCCCACCTTCCTTGCTCTTTGCAATAAGATTAGGCCACATCTGTCGTCATTTTAAACAAATAAGACATGGAGATACACACCAGCTAACCTCATGCAATAAAGAGCTATTGATCCAGTGACAGAATGAAATTGATTCAAGATGCAAGGAAGAAGAAAAAGTACTGAAAATGCACACACACAGAATGAGATTGATTCAAGATGCAAGGAAGAGAAGAAAAGAAGTCACGAATACACCTTGCCTTGCATACCATACGCACACACATGCACACACACACACACACACACACATATATATATATATCACACACATCTAACAGAACAGCACAACAAAGTGGCCTAGGACACAAAGAAAGAGAGAATGAAGACATGGTCGAAGTGGAACCAGGGAATAAACTCGGGGTTGTGGCAAAAGCAAAGTGAATTCAACCACCAACCAATGTGTGGCTTGCCTACATTTGTCACATAAGTTGAAACTTAGTTGAGCACCTCCAAGGTTAAGGCTGCATTAAGCTATGAGCAGTCAGCTCTGCAGTTAAGTTCAGATTGGACTAACCTTCTTTACAATGATTGGAATTGCTATCTGACATGCATTGCCTCAATTGGGTTCCTTTCTTCATAAATATTGTCTGGTAAGATGCAGTACAGGTTGTGATCGGAATGTATTTCATAGAGAACAATGCTAACAAAATAAATAAGTGAACTATAATTGTTGACTTAGATGGAAAGAAACTTACAAGAAGTTTGAAACTATGACTTGATACATTTTATTTAAAGTAGCTGGTGGTTTTGATACCCTCTAATGTAGGACAACTCTTAGGATGGTTGTCTACACTCCAAGTAGGTAGGCTCAGTTTGACTCACCATTTCACCCAAAAAAAATTATATCCACTTTATCAGAAGTAGACACAAGTGTGCGTCGAGAATACAAGCACTCTCAAGATATGGGTTAAGATTAGGTGGTAATTGAAAATTCAATTCTACACTTACCTTGTTTTGATGATTATGGTAGACAAATAAATCTTCCACATTAATTATTGAACTAAAATGCAATTTTGAGAGAAGCTCTAATGATGGAAAAGAGTGCGTGGAGATGGAAGATCAGTGATTGAGAAAAGGACAGAGACGGAATTTTCTCAAATCACAAATCTCATTACAAAGTGTTGGAGCCAATCACGATGAGATGCTGCAAGTGTAGTTTGAAACCGTTGGATGCTTACTGCAAGGTGAGCTTCTTTTAAGGAGGCTACTTGGAAGAAAGGACTTAATTTTAATTTGAATTCGGGGAGGAGGGATGCCTTTAAGCTGGGTGATGACCCTTATGCAAGGAAAGTCTCTGATGTATTCCTCCTTTGTTTTGTTTTTGCAAGGACTATTTGGCATTTAATCTTTTCATCATTTGGGGTAAAGTGGATACTTCCCTCTTCTACTAGAGAGACTTTAATAGGTTGGCATGTTTCTTCCATGAGCAAGAAGAGTAGAAAATTTCAAAATGTGAAGAAAAAAAAACTACTAAATTGTTATGATTCCTTTTTTACAATCCCAGGAGATCCATTAAGCATGTGGCTATTTCGGTCCACAAAACAAAGAAGGAGAAAATCAAAACTAATTACTAATAACACTAATAACTACCAATAACTGCGAAACTATGGGGAACTCTTAAAGAAAGCAATTTGAGAGGTTCTGACTATTCACTATAAACATTATTTGATAGGTTACAACTATTCATATAGTTTTCCGCTCCCTCAATTGGTAGAATATAGATCTTCCATTCAGCTTGCAAACATTCTCATGAAATATGTTGTTACAATCCACTTTATACATCCATCTACAAGTTGAAGTCTTGCCAGACATGCAGTTTATATCAATCCTTCTTTAACTACTCTTTAATAAAGTGTTTGTCTATCTCTATGTGTTTCGTCCGATCATGTTGCACTGGGTTTTGAGCTATATTTACAGCTGATTTGTTATCACAATATAGCTTCATCAGTTTGTTCCATTGAATCTTTAGGTCTTTTAGGATAATTTTGACCCACAATAATTCATATACTCCTGTTGTCATAACTCTAAACTCTACTTCAGCATGACCTTTCTACCACACTCTGTTTCTTGCTTTTCTAGGATATCAAGTTTCCTCCAAGAAAGGTAAAGTAGCATGAAATTGATCGCCTGTCAACTAGAGACCTTGCAAAGTTTGCATTTGTGTAACTACCAGATCAATTGTAGATCCCTTTTTGAATAAAATTCCCTTCCTTGGATGTGCTTTAAGTAATACTAAACCTTCGATAGTACATGTAGGTGAACTCCTCTAGGATCATGCATAACTGACTGATAACACTAACTGAGTAAGCTATATCCAACCTAGCATGTGCGAGATAGATGAGTTTCCCAACAAGTCTTTGGTACAGATCTCTGTCCATTGCCTTATCTCCAAGAGCCTCACTTAATCTGTGATTATATTCAATGGGAGTTCCAACCGGTTTTCTAGCTGTCATGACTATTTCCTTGAGCAAGTCTACAAAACACGTTTGTCGAGAAATAGAAATTCCCTACCTTGATCCAGCCACTTCAATCTTCCTAAATATTTTATTTCAAATTCCTCGTCTAGACACCGATTCAAGGCCTCCTTCTCTACTTCATTGTTTCATGTCACTATAATGTCATCCACATACACAATTGAAATAGTGACTCCCACTGAAGCCGAATGCTTGATGAAAAGTGTGTGATCTCCTTGACTTTGCTCATAGCCACCAGCAATCATCACCTTGGAAAACCATCCAAAACAAGCACATAGGGATTGTTTCAGCCCATATAATGCCTTTGTTGATCGACAAACCTTGTTCTTGTCAACTCCCCCAACTCCTGATGGAATGCTCATATAAATTTTCTTTTAAAGTGAAAGTCTAATGTTATGATTGGTACTTGGAAAAATGAAAGCAAATAAAAAGGTAAAGAAAGGAAGAAAAAGTTTTTCCCATATTTGGTTAGCTATAAAAAACTTAATTAAAAAAAAATAAGGAATTCAATTTGCCTTATTTGGTTAACCATGGAAAATTCAAGGAAAAACGAAGAACAAATTACAAATTATTAATTTTATATATTTTATAAAACTTATTAGTGTTAAAAAAATTAGTTTTATGAATTGTTTTTATAACAATGAATATAAGGTTGGGCTCTAAGAGATGAGATTGTGTCCTAATTGAGTAAAACAACTTAGGTTGTTGAATAAAAACAGTACATGTGCTCTTAAAATAAATTTTCTTTACTTTTCTAACTTATTTTCCTCACTATTTTTTGAGAAAGTAGTAGGGAATATAATGCATTATTTTATTCAGTATTTTCCTTTATATTTTCGTCACTATTTTGTAAGAAAAGTAATAGGAAAAATAATGCATTACTTTAAATAGGCCTTCAAAGCCTTCAGCTTGGAAGCAAGAATAAAACTGAAAGTACCAGTGAAGTTCAAACTATGCCACCAGTTCTTCAGAAATTCCTTGAAACCCTCAACTCTTAACCACATAATCTCAAACCGAAAAGGAGAAGGCCCTTGATGAATCCCCCCAACATCAAGGAGAATCGGGAAGTGATCAAAAACAAGCCTAGGCAAAGTAGACTGAACCACATTGCTGAAATATCCCTCTCCATCATCGTAAATTAAAAAACAGTCAAGGGATGTTTTCGATAGGATGGAGGTGAATAAGTGTAATGCTTTGCAGGGGGTGAGTTGTGGGATGTCTAAGGAATGATAGGTCGTTGTCTTTGGAGGTTTTGAAGCAAAACAGCTAGGAGGACTTTAAATGCAGATTTTGTTGAAGGAAGTTTCATGCAGACATGAATCCATGGAGTTGTGGCTAAAAGAGGGGGATAGGAATACCGGTCTTTTTTCACAGAATGGTTAATGCCCATGGAAGGACGAATTGTTCGACGAAAATCAGAATTAATGGGAGTTGGTATGAAGGACTACTAGTAAGTATGGAATTGTTGATGCCTTTCTTGGTTTGCTCTCAAATCGGGAAGATGGGCGTCTGCTGGAGGTTTAAACCGAGAATGGATTAGGGAAGGTGGTGCTAGGCTTGAGAGTTTTCTTCATTGAGGATGAGGTTTTGCGACAGATTCAGATTTAAATGGGGACCATGGCCCACACAGTGCGGATGGTTTTCTGGAAATTCAATTGGGATTTTGTTAAAGAGGAAGTTATGAGTTTTTTCTTTGAGTTCTATGAGCATAATAGGTTTGTTCAAAGCTTAAACTCCATGTTTTTGGTGTCGATCCCTAAAAAGGGGGATGTAATGGACATCAAGGACTTTAGGCCTATAAGTCTAGTGGGTGGCCTATACAAAATTTTGGCTAAGGTTCTTGCTAATAAACTCAAAAGGGTTGTGGGACAAGTGGTTTCAGAGGCTCAAAATGCTTTTGTGGAGGGTAGACATATTTTCAATGTGGCTTTGACTGCAATTGAGGTTGTTGATGCATTGCTTCTGAGGAAAAAGAGTGGAATTTTTTGAAAGCTCGACATTGAGAAGGCGTATGACGATCTTGATTAGGATTTCTTATTGAAGGTGATGACCAAAATGGGTTTTGGAACAAAGTGGACTAGTTGGATCAATTTGTGTATTCCGTCGGCGACCTTTTCTGTCATGGTGAATGGCTCCCCTTCTAGCTTTTTTCAGAGTTCTAGAGGTTTGAGGCAGGGTGACCCTCTCTCCCCTTACCACTTTGTGTTAGGGATGGAAGCCTTGAGCTATCTCATTCCCAAAGCTATTGAGGGGGGCTTTCTCTTAGGGTGCAAGGTTTGGTGGCAAAGGGAGGGTGAGGCGGTGTGCTCACTTATTGTATGCGAGAGGTTACTATTTTGTTGTGAGCGAAGCACATGGTCTTAGTTGCAGGGTTTTTTTTCCTTTTTTGGTTCTTGTTCTCAATTGTTCATGCTGGTTTTTTGTTTGGTCTTTTGGCATATACTTGATATATGCATAGAGTGTGCTCCTTTTCCTTGGATCCCTTTTAATTAGATTTTCTCTATATGCTATTAAAAAATAAATAAATGAAAGAACTAAAATAAGAAACAATGAAACAATGAATTCATCAAATTTACCAAAAAGGAAAAAATTTTAGAAAACTGAAAATTAATTTAATAAATAGTTATTTCAGGAAAAACTAAAAAAGAGTGTTCTAAAAGTTATGCTCATTCCATGACAACCATTGATGAAATTGTTTCAATTAACAATAAACAAATGGAACTTCCAATATCATTTCCATGGGGTATGGCAATGAAAACCCCCATAATAAAAAAATATTTGTTTTTTAACTTCAAATGAAGCAACTGATAACAAAACAGAACACAAAAAAAATTTATTTTTAATGTTTAAAATGAAACACAAGGCTGGAAACAAATTTGCTTAATGAGAATGAATTTGAAAATGATACGAAGATAAAAACCATAAAACAAATCATACCGAAGCTTCAGTGGTGAGTTCACATGTGGTTTTTTTCTCGCCGTAATCAGAATTCTGTCAGATCTTATTTAATAATAGCCCCATTTGAATTACTTCAAATTATGATGTGAATTTCATATTTTAACCAAGTTTTCCTTGTCTAGATTTGGCAAAACAAAATGAGTAGCAAAATCCTTCTATATAGTCGAGTTTATAACATTTAGAATAATCTAAATGAGAAAATTAATTTTGAGTTAAGTAATCTTACATCGTAGATCAAAACAAAGAAAACTACAGAACCAAACAATAGCCAATCAAAGTAATCTGACAGAGCAAACAAACAAGGAGAAACAATCCTTCACAACATATCTCATAATAGGAAAGAAAGGAAATAAAATTTAATTTTATCTGAATTAATTGCGTTATATTCAGTTGAATAAAGTGCTGTTTCGGTCTTGAATAACGAAATCAAAGCTTCCAATCTCTTAAGCTGCTTTTGTCGAAAGGCCGTCAAGATTGAATTTTCAGTTGTTCTGTATCTCTAATTTTAATCGAACAGAATAAAACAAAGAGTACATACTTCGTATCCCCTTTTTTCTTTTTTTTTTTGCAGCCGACAAGACACGAGTCAACGACAATAAGGAAATCAAAATAGAAGAAAGCAATTTCCGGACGGGACACCGGCCTAAATTTCAATCAGAATAAATAAAGGAAACCTGCAAGAATCTAAAACGTTTAGTTTCAAGCTTTCTTGGAAACCAAACGGTGCCCACTCAAGCATAAGACGGAAATCAAAAATGAGGAAGGCAGGTCAAATTTTAATCAAGTAAAGAAAAAACAACGAATCAAAACTCTGTGACAAAAAAACTTTCTCAGCAACCAAAAGGACCCAAGAAAACCAAAAGTGCTGGAGTGGATACCTCTGGTGTGGCCCGAGGGTAATGAATACCGGCGGAAATAAGCATCCTCCGCTTTCCATTGATGAGGAGAGCTCTGTTGTCGTAGCTCACATTGAAAGGCACGAACGATTCGCCCAGCTCAATAGTCAAAGAGAAACACAGCAGTGCTGCAGAAATATCTGCCTTGAAGAGCATTTTCTGGGATGAAGAGAATTCTCAGCGAAGACGCAAGTAGAGCATAGACATAAACGGCAGAAAATACACGACACCCCAAGGATGGGGTATGGCCCACCGAAGCCACGTCAGCAAGCTGGTTTTAGATGGAGACGATCTACCAATCCGGTTTATTCCTTAATGCCTTTGCGACGCAGTTTCTCTTTCTTGGAGTCATGTCCTAAAAACAATTTTTTTTTTTCTTTTTTTTTCCTTTTTTTTTTTTTTTTTAAGAAGGCTACAATAAAATCTAAGTTTATAAATAATTTTATCGTTAGATTTTGATTTTTATTATTTTTTGGAATAAGTTTCATAAAAAATATTATAATATTTGTCCGATAGCTAAAAAACTTCAGCTTTTCAGTGGCCGCAAAATATTTATCGAAATGGTATATATTCGATAAAATGTTGAAAGCTATTGCATTTTCTTCGTGTCATCGAAATCGTTGTTAATGTTTATAATTTTAACTTTTTTAAAATTATTAAGACTGTAATCATCAATTATGATTTTAAACTTAAAATTAAAACCGTAGTTAATGATTATAATTTTTTAAATTAAAACCGTAGTTGGGTTCGCAAAAAAAATTATCGGATGTAATAAAACTAAAAAGCTGAAAGTTTTTTCAATGAGCCAAGTATAAAATAGTACTATGTTCGATAAGATGTTCAAGCTATTGCATTTTTCTTTGTGTCATTGAAATCGTTGTTAATGACTATAATTTTTAATTTTTTAAATCGTTGTTAATAGACTGTAGTCATCAACTACGGTTTTAGATTTTAAATTAAAATCGTAATTAGTGATTATAATTTTTGAAAAAAATTTAAATGATTAAAACCGTAATCATCAACTATAATTTTAATTTTAAATTTAAAACCGTAGTTTGTGACTACGATTTTTAACTATTTTAAAATTTAAAAACCGTAATTACCAATTACGGTTTGTTGACACGGCAAAGTTGCATTTATTTTAAAACATGTATTATTTTGGGAATTTTATTTTTAGAAAAGATTATCATAGCACAAAGCTATCTTTGTTGCTTGTTTTCGTATTTTTGTTGAATAAATGTATAAACTCCATATTTTTTGTTATTATGTGTTTACAATTTAAAATACGAGACTCGTTTTTATTTTGTATTTTTAAAAAAAACGGTTTGAAGTCTACATTTTCGTTTGACTTTAAAATGAAAATAAATAAGCTCTAAATGCATGGCTCACGATAATAGATGGTCACAGAAAAGCGAGTTTTGTTTAAAGTCAGAGTTATTTATCGGTAGGTACGATCTGGGAGTTCTGTTTCTCCTCTGGCTAAAGATTTGGTCTCTACTAATCGAGATAGGTAAATATGACTTTTGATTTGTTAATCTACTAGATATCGAGCAAATGAAATAAATACATAAAAGCAATGTGTAAAATAGAATGAAGAAAGCTTACATGAGCTGATAAATGGATGTGAAAAGACTTGATGTTTGTATCTTAACAACAAAGTGAAAAAGATTTTAGGTCATTGGTCAAAAATCAAATATGAAAATCAGGAATATTGGGCCCATCCAAAACTCATTTATTTATTTATTTGCGGATTATTTTCATAAAATTTCATTTTATTTGGAACTATGTAAATAATCATATTATTTTAAAAAACAAGCAAGTCATTTTTTTAATTAAATGAAATAAAATAAAATAAAAAGAAAGTTTTGAAAATAGAATAAAGGAAGCGTAAAATAAAATAAATAAATAAATAAAAAGAGACAAGTATAGAAAAGTTTTGAAAAATTAACAATAATTAATTCTAAGAAAAAAATATAAGGAAAGAATTTGAAGAGAAAATAATAATAATAAATATAATATTTAATCGAAATTAGTGAAGGAAAATTTAATTTTAATAACAAATATATGAAATAGGGGTCTTCAATGAGCCGGACCAAATCACCAAATCTAAAGCTTGAGGCTCGTGTTTCGAACCGAATTAAGTAGTATAGACACAATTATGAGTCAGCCAGATCGAGTGAGCTGTATTTTTTAAGGCCCATATACTAACCCATGGGCATTCTACAAGACAAGCATGATGGGCCTTATACGAAATTCCAAAGCTTTTGGAAAAAGGCTTTTTTAAAATATTGTTGGAGATGAGAATTGAACCCCCACCCTCATCTTTACAAACTTGTCACTTTACCAATACAACTTCATATTATAGTTTTACTTATATATATATATATATATATATATTTTCTTCCCCCACTCAATGATCATAAATACTTCATTTTCTTTAAGATTTTCATCAAAGCTAATTAAGTCTCACAATTTCTCATTTTCTCTCATAATTTCTTATTTTTTTCATAATTCTCCTCCAAATTCGAAACCGGTTTTGCCATGTGTAACATCTTCGTTTAAACTTTTTATGCATGTGTGTGATAGTGCGAATCGGCATTGATGGCTCGATAGTTTGGATTTGGTGGAGCGCGTCTTTGATTTGCTGCAGCCCGATGTATTATATAATGTGTAAAAATAGAAAGAAATGAAATATTATAATATGAGAAGAAAGAACAGTGATTTGAATAAGTGTTAGAAAAATGAGAACTAAGACAGTTAACTCAATGAAATGTAAAAAGTAAAAAAAAAATGACTTGAGGGTAGAGGTAAGTTGTGTAGATCGGTTGGTAGAGTAAAAAGTTTGTAAACATGAGGGTAGGTGTTCAATTCCCCTCTCCAACACATTTTAAAAGCCTTGGAAGCCCGATACGTCTGGGCCGTCAGTCGATATAGTCACAGTTATTAGGTTGAAATTTATAAACCCAAAAAATGAAAAGTCTAGCATGCGTTGGCTGATGATACAGTCTAAAGTCCCAAATTCGAGCTGGCGTGGGCCTTATTTAACTCAAGTTGGCGACCAGTGAAACCCATTGAAACCCTTAGGTAAGGGTTTAAATCCTTACATATTTTAAATGTAAATAAGTTTTAAAACCCTAGCCGCCAATCCTCGCTCATCATTTTCTTTGGTAGTCATTTTTCTTTAATCAAATATGGGTAATTTTTTTATCATTTTAGCCTTAAATCACCCCTCTACATTTCTTTTTATCATTTTCTTCTCAATCAAGTGATTCTTTCACTTAGATATAAGTTTACTTTGTTTTTTTATTTTTTTTTATTTTGTCGACAACTTGTTACAGGGTGTGGTTATATCATCTTGGTATGACATTGAGCGATTCAAACAATAAAACATATTCGATTGGACAAAGACATCAAATCATGATTGTCAATATGTTGTAGAACTGGAATCATAGGTATTATAATCATTATAAGGATGGTTGCTCCAAAATATGTAGGTTTTGTCTTAGATTATTTATTTTATTAGCACGAATCTTGCGTCATCTTACAAGTTTTAAGGAAATTTGATTATATGTTTTTTTATGGAATGTATACTAGTTTTGAATTAATAAAATTATTTATTTTTTAAAAGATATGTAAATAAGTTTATTTTTATTTTTTCTCAAAGAGGTGGAAAGATAGCTTTGATAAAAAAAAAACAAAATAGGAATTTTAGAAAAATTAAGTAAGAGGTAAAATAAAAATAAAATAAAAGATACAAATGGTCGTGTAGTCATAAGGGTGGATGAAGAGGAATTGTTAAGTATGTTGTTATTGGTAGAAGGAATTGGTCAGGTAATAAAAGAAGGTTACACATTATTAATAATGTGCATGGTGAATTAGAGAAATAACAGGATCATCCAAACCCGAGAATTTGTATGAGCAAAATATAGCATATCGTGACTATAGGAAATCAGGCATCACTAATTGTGAAGTATAAATAGTGTTTCAAGCATTCAATGAGGCATACTTGATGTGAAGCGGGTGAAAAACATAGGGGTGTCCTAAGCGCATGATGCTTCTCGTAAGCCGAAAAATGCATAAAAGCGTACGCCTTCATCGCCTTCTTAGCAAAGGCGTATACCTCACAAAGATCCCGAAATGAAAATTGAAAAAAATAAAATTAAACCTATAAAATATAAATTCAAAACACCCAAAGACCCAACCATAATTGTTTGGTTTTGAAACAAAGGAAAATAGAAAAAAGAAGCGTAACTTTGTGTCAAGATCCTTGCTTTTCTATCATCGTCGGTTTTCTGTCTGAATCGAAGCTTTGCATCGCCTCGCCTCTCGATTTTGGGAGGTCTCTCATTGTCCCTCGCTCTTTCATTCTCGTTTTCTCATCGTCACTTAAGGTAACGGCCCTCGCTCTCTCATCTCCCCATCAGAAAATCTCACTGTTTGGTATGATTTTACGTTTAATGGATAAATTAGAAAGTTAATCCTTGTTAGGCCTTATTAATGTTATTTTCTTAATGCTATTTCTATTAATCCCTATTTGGCCTTCTATTTTGTACCAAATCAATATAAATTATATTTGCTAATATTTTATGATATCTTATTTCCATATATTCAAATTAATCCTATTTTCATAACCAAATCAATGTAATTTCAAAGTTACTTACATATATTTGCTAATATATGAGAGATTAATTTTCATGTATGAAAATCTTTCATACCAAATTTAGTTTATTAAATTATATTAAAATTATATTTGATAATTTAGTTTATCTTATTTTCATAAAAGGATAATCCATAAATAAAAATATCCAAAATAATTGGATAAATCTGGGGCAACATCCCTAATTTTATATACTTAAATAATCTAAATATTTATAGTTTGTATATCTATAATTTGAATTCAATTATGTCTTTAGTTTTGATAAATCTAAAAATCCCTAACTTGTATTCAATTATATCTTTTTAATTTTTATACAAATTGTGTTTTGATTATTATTAATGTTGTTTTTTAGAATGAGTTCCACTGATTCAAGAACCTTCAAAAAATATTTTTGTATCGAAGTATGCTATTGAAATTCCCAAGAAGAAATATTTGAGATGTAAATTTTGCAATCAAAGATATACGGGAGGAGTCAATAGACTTAAGCATCATTTAGCTGGAACTCATAATGGTATGAAACCATGCAAAAAAGTTAGTGAAGATGTTATATTGGAATGCAAAAAGGCATTGACCAATTTCAAGGAACAAAAAAAAATAAAAATGAATTGCTTCAAGAAAATTGGTATAGTCCAACTCGATAATGATAATGTTTTTTGTTTAAAATATCTGGGAACATTAGTGAGTGGGAGTGGGGTGGAGAATCTTATACCTAAGGGACCACCATGATAAATTTACCACTTCAAAGCTAGACAAAGTAATTTTTAAATTTGCGGAAGCAAGAAGAAAGTAGAATAGAAGTGGTGTTAGAAAAATTAGTTATTTAAATTATTCAAAAGGTCTACCTTCAATAATATAAATGATCCTCTATTGGTTTCCTTATGGTTGGACGTTATCGCAAATTCGTGACTGACGTTTAGCCTCCTGTTCATGCATGAGTTGAGGATATGAATTCTCAAAGAAAGGTGCATGATAAGCACTATGATGAAGAACATAAAAAATATTTGAAGCAATATGGATGTTCAATTATGTCAGACGGTTGGACATATGAAAATAGTAGGCGTCTTATCAATTTTTTGGTGAATAGTCTCGCTAGCACTTGGTTTTTTAAATCAATTGATGCATCCAATTCAATAAAAAAATGAGGAATTGATGTTCACATATCTTGATGAAGTGGTTGAAAAAATTGGTGAAGAGAATGTTGTGCAAGTCTTCATCGATAATGCGTCTAATTATATGAATGTCGGGATGAGGCTTATGAAGAAGCTGGCAAATCAGGTGGACACCTGTATGTTCATTGTATAGATTTGATGTTGGAGGATATTTGGAAGATAAATACCATGCTAATACACTTGCTAGCAGACAAGTCATGTTTCAGATATGCTGGGCATTACTCAGTTCTTAGCTCGATGGAGAACATTTACTAAAAATTATGAACTTATCTGGCCCAACAATTACATGGTTTCGGCTACTTCATTTAAGTACTTCAAATTATTTATACAAAAAACAAGCTATCATAGCAACAAATCTCTCAAAATGGTGTTTTAACACATAGGCCAAAAAGCACGAATGTTAAAGCTCGAAGTACCGTGTTGCTTGATCCAAACTTTTGGTCTCATGTTGCTTTTTGCATAAAAACCAATATTACATTGGTTTGTGTTTTGAGAGAGGTTGATTAAGAGGAAAGACCAGTCATGGGTTATATTTATGAGTTAATCAAGGACTAAACAATCGTTTTTTTTGGTCGATTTTTCGGCGAAAAATTGGTTTTCGGTTGGGTTGGAAACGATTTTGGGAAGGAAAAATCAGAAGTAAAAAAATTGGAAAAAATCATCGATTTTTCGGCAATTGAGATACACGCGCCTGGGAGGCACGTTGGAGTTGATATTTCGTCGCACTTGACACATAAATTCAAAATCACGGTAATCCACTACTTTTCGTAATTATCCCTGCCCTAGATATTTTTTGCTTGATCCACACTTCGATTTTGTCCGCCTTAGAAAAATCCAACAATGATATTGGATCAGAACGTTGATTTTAAATCTAAAGTTTGATCTAACGGTCTATAATGATTTCTAACTATTATGATGATTCAATCTGGTCTGATTAACCAAAATTTCAAATCCAACTGCTAAATAAATTACAATGGTTTTTTTGACAATCCAATGGTTATTTTTGACTCCAAAAAATTAGAGAAATTCTCAAACTCACACCATAAACTCATCCACCAATATCTAAAACCTCCATTTCACTCTTAAATAATTTTTTTCTTTTGTTTTATCCCATTTTTAACATCTTTGTGAATTATATATATTTTTGTTCATTAATTTTGTTTATGCATATTTTATTTAGTTTTATTTTAAGTAAGTTGAAGTAGTTTTATAGTTAAATATTTTTATACTATAGTTTTATTTTATTTATACTTGATACTATAGCATAATTTTTAGTTAATTAATTATATTAGTTCTTAGTTAATAGTTATTTAGTTATATAATGTTTCAAACTTTAGTTATTTACTATAATCTTGTTTGAAGTTATATAATGTTTGAAACATTTTTTATACTATAATCTATATTTTTATATTATAAGGTTTTATTTTTAGTTTAATTTGATAATATAATTTTTAGTTAATTAATTATATTATTTATTTAGTTAATAGTTATTTAGTTATATAACAGTTTTCAAGTTTAGTTATTTACTATAATCTTATTTTAGTTATATAAATGTTGTGAAACATTTATACTATAATCTTATTTATATATTATAGTTTTATTTAGTTTCACTTGATAAGAGAATTTTAGTTAATTAATTATATTATTTATTAGTTACTTAAGTTATTTTTTAGTTAGCATAATGTTTCAAAACATTTTTATACTATAATCTTATTTTTATACTATAGTTTATTTTTAGTTCATTTGGATAATATAATTTTAATTAATAATTATATTATTTATTTAGTTAATAGTTATTTTAGTTATATATACTAAACTTCTAGTTATTTACTATGAATCTTATTTAGTTATACAAATGTTTGAAACATTTTTATACTATAATCTTATTTTTTTATACTATAGTTTTATTTTAGTTTCATTTGATAATATAATTTTTATTAATTAATTATATTATTTATTTAGTTAATAGTTATTTTTATATATAATGTTTCAAAACAATTTTATACTATAATCTTATTTTTATACTATAGTTCTTATTTTAGTTTCATTTGATAATATAATTTTTAGTTAATTAATTATATTTTTATTTATAGTTAATAAAGTTTAGTTACATAATGTTTCAAACATTTTTATACTATAATCTTATTTTTTATACTATAATCTATTTTTATAATATGTTTTATTGAGGTTTCTCATTTTGATAATAATTTTTAGTTAATTAATTATATTATTTTTATTTAGTTAATAGTCATTTTATATATAATGTTTCAAACTTAATTATTTACTATAATTATTTTAGTTATATAATGTTTGAAACATTTTTATACCATAATCTTATTTTTATACTATAGTTTTATTTTAGTTTCATTTGATAATATAATTTTAGTTAATTAATTATACTATTTATTTAGTTAATAGTTATTTTAGTTATATAATGTTTCAAACATTTTATACTATAATCTATTTTTATATTATAGTTTTATTTTCTTAGTTTCATTTGATAATACACTTTTAGCATAATTAATTTATTATTTATTTAGTTAATAGTTATTTGTGTTATATAATGTTTCAAACATTTTATATTATAATCTTATTTTTATAGTATGTTTATTATAGTTTCATTTGATAATACAATTTTTAGTTAATTAATTATATATTATTTAGTTAATATTTATTTAGTTATATAATGTTTCAAACTTAGCTATTACTATAATCTTATTTTTATAGTATAGTTTTATTATAGTTTCATTTGGATAATATAATTTTATAATTAATTATATTATTTATTTAGTTAATAGTTATTTTAGTTATATAATGTTTTTAAAACATTTTTTATACTATAATCTTATTTTTATACTATAGTTTTATTATAGTTTCATTTGATAATATAATTTTAGTTAATTAATTATATTATTTATTTATTATATAATGTTTCAAACTTAGCTATTTACTATAATCTTATTTTAGCTATTGTGAAGACTGTAGAATTCAATTTCTTAAAAATAAGTAAAATCGTACTTCGTTGTTGAACAGAATTTCTATGAACCGAAATTTATTCTCAGATCTCTGACTTATCAAACCCGATTGCACCGGTTGAATCTGCCCTCACGAATCTAAATTTGAAGACGCCGATCACGACCCGGTGACAATCTGACTTACACGCTCGAGGCATCGCTGCCGTGCCGCAAACGCGGTTTTCGATGGGACAAAGTCACACATAAGACGGACTCATGCCATGGGCGTAGATGAGCAGAAAGACGAATCGACGCACGGCGAATGAATCACAAACCTAAAAAATACACATAATTGGTAATTTGAAATTTTGATTAAATGGCACAAAAAAAAGACAAAACGCCACAGTGTCATCTCCTACACTTAAAAAGACCAAAACAAAAACGTGTCTGTGGTGATTTTTGACAGTGGTTGTGGTGCTCTCTGAATATTTTAAACGTCTGACTTCTCTCTAAAATATCTAAGGACCGACCGCCTAAGTAGCTTTTCTGATGTAAGAATGAAGTCGCTTCACGCGAGAGGGCTTCGCGGTACCGGATTTAAAGGTGGTGTTTCGCCAAACTCCGGTAGGTGTTTACGCTTTACACTTTATTTAAGCTGCTTTTCAACGTTTGGTTCGAGGCCTTGAACGGCCGTTTGATCGGTCCCAAAACTTGGGACCGAATTATTGGAAATTTTTGAAATCCATTTGCGGCCCATCACCGGGCACTCCGCCGCTGGGTTGATTAATCGTGTAATTTGTGAAATAAATCATGTATCATCGGAATGAGGCCTGAATTGTCAGAAAACCCGGTTCACAAAGTGAACCTATGATTGGTGATTTTTCGAGAATAAGAATCGGCGTTTCACTATTCCCGAGACAGTGTTCACAAAATATATTTTCAGGTGAAAATGTGTCGGTCGAGTGATTCAAGTCGACCGTCAGATTCGATCATTGAATTTCCACGCTAACTAATTTTTGACAGCATTTAAACGCAGGTGAATTACATAACATGATCGTGCGAATGAATTTTATGTGAATATATGCATGTTTATATATTTACATGCGACATACATCAGAAGCACTGCATCATGCATTTTATATGCACGGGAGCGACTCTTGTACGATAGATGAGCTATATTTATATGTGTCTAGAGCGAATGGTTTCTATATTGCCTAAAACAAAATGACGGAGGGTAGTCCATAAATAATATCAATCGTTTATGCACCCAATCGATATACATCTATAGATTCATAACACATCAATCGTCAGAGATCTAATCTAACTTGATATATACACATCTGAGTGGTCAGTCTACAAACAACAAACATAATAATTCTCACACTAGGGCTCAAAGGAAAGGCAGCCTACGAGGACTCTAAGAAATGATCACAGATATCCAAGCAGGATCGCGCATTTCTCGGGATGCTATGGTTTATTTCAGGAAAGATCAGACCGCACTTGTGTGGAGAGTAGAAGCCCACTTAGTGGTGATTCCACATCGGAAGCATTAGCTCACCCCGTCGAGGATTCTATTTTTACGTGTACGTGGAGTCACGCGAGTGACGACTGGCCCTAATTAAGGTTTAGAAGAAAGTTTGACGCTGGATTCGGGGCATGACAGATTATGACTTATTGTAATTCTAATTTTAATATATGTGTTGTATAAGAGTAAACTTCAACTCGAACTATGGTTGATAGTCGGATATATATATACATTGTTACGAGCCCAAGTGGCCGCTTTAATCATGTAATCGTTATATCGACCTGCTTCACACAGGTTTTATGCAGTGTCAGATTCGGGGCAGAGCTCCCGCATAAAAGAGACTCGCCCGATTCCGAAGTGGCGTCTGCAACCCGACATCCACTTGTATTCCGCTGCCGACGGCAGTCAACCCACCCCTGCCTGGGCGTCACAAGTTATATAATGTTTGAAACATTTTTATACTATAATTTTTATAATGTTTGAAACATTTTTATACTATAATTTTTATAATGTTTGAAACTTAGATATTAAACATCCTACTATTTAGTAATTTGAAACATATTACTTACATTAAATTTTAGTTATACTTATATAATGTTTGAAACTTAGATCTTAGACATATTTAATGTTAGAAATTTAGATCTTCTAGACATCTTAATGATATTATTAAGCTAGATATCATGTTAGAAACTTAGGTCTGCATTTTTATGTTAAATTACATATATAATGTTATTATAATGATATCATATACAAAGATCACATTGATTTGAATTTTATTTTCAATAAAATCACGTGTTTATAGAATGGCTAGTGGAAGTGGAGGTCGAGATTCTACATTGGAGGCATTACAAGACCTCTTAGGACATAAAAATGAAACAATTTGTAATTATTGTGGCTTACATAAAAAGTGGTGGAATTATCGCTTAAAGTTTCATCCGCGCATAACGATCCTCATTCAAATACTGCATTCAAATGCGCCACTGTATAAAACAAGAACAAGAACTTTAACATGTCGTAGAAGCAAAAAGCGAAAAGTAGTTTGGAGGATTAAGAATTGCCTGAATTACGAGGTACAATGGGAGGAAAACATCACAGCCTCTACTGATGATGACGAGGAGGAGGAGGGTGATGAGATGTGATATGTATCCTACCGACATGCACCCCAATGAGCAAGATGAATATCGAGAAGCAGTATGTGCATCAAAAGCTAGTGAATGGAAAGAGATCATGTTGCAGATCATGAGAGGCAAAGAAAAATAGGTAAATCTTTTTACCTAATTCATTTTTCACATAATTATGTATAAATAATGGTTGATTTACTTGCGAATTGCACAAAGTAGTCTTCACAACTGTAGTGATCCATCAAGACGTATACAAAGATCACAAAGTGTTCAGATACCTGATCCATCACCGCCTAATCAGACCATTCTATTATACAAGTTTTCTACGCAAAACAAAAAGCCTCAAAAATATGTCTAAAGGTGGTTCAATCAAGGAAATAATGGGACGATTAATTAGCAAGTTCTTCATATATGAAAGTGTTCCACTTCAAAAGCTGACTCACATCATTTTAAGAACATGATTTCGGTGCACAAATGCTGAAGTCACTGTTTAATTATATAATATGTTTTACATTGCGATCTCCATATGAAATATGTTTTAATAATGACATTATTATCTCCATATGAAATATGTTTTAATGACCAGCTTTTCTTGAATTATTATATGTAGGGATGGGCATTGAACCACCATCTCCGTATGAAATCAAAAGCAAGTACATGGAAATGGAGTATAAAGACATGGAAGCTTATGTCAACTTACAGCGGAGAAATTGAGACATATGGATGTACAATTATGTGCGATGGATGGACCTGCCAACTAAATTGAAAGCATAATTAATTTCATGGTTTATTCAAAAGGAAGCACACTCTTCCTCAAATCTATCGATGCAGCCGATAAGATTTAAAGACAACAAATTACATATATGGTTTGTCAAGGACGCATCATGAAGCCGATAGCTAAATGTGGTTCAAATCGTAATGTGATAATGGATCAAAGATTCAGAAAGCGGAAAGTTTGTTGATGAAGAAATACACCAGCCGACTCCACGCAAGAAGATTAATCGCACATTTAATTTCAAGACATCGTAAAGGGATAGTGTTGCTCGCTTGATCGGGGAATTACCGAAAGATAACCAACTCATTTACAATCATGGTCAGTCAGTTTGCAAAATGCGATGTGTACGGTGGAGATATCGTATGGCCCTGTGAAAGCAAACAAGATTCAGAACAAACTATATCAGTCTCGATGCCTTCTCTAAAAAAGAGGCCAGATTTGAAGAAAGTCTTTATTAGTAATGAATGGTCATCTCACAAGCTTAAATACGGATCAGAATGGGTACGGTGGTCGTGAGCATCATGTTTGATCATCAATATCAGAGAAGGCGGAGAAGTTAGTGTCCATCTACGTAGTCACTATACATGCTTCTCGCATTGTTGATTCAAAGTCGTCCTTAACCATGCCATTTGTCTACGAGTTGATTCTGCTTGATGAAGGCAAATTTGCATCGACTCAAAGCTAAAGATGCGAAAACTTATCATCGTTGCATCATCATAACTTTAAGCATCCTCTTCATGCCAAAGTAACTAATTAATATCTCTTCACGATATTCACATTTAATAATTTTATGTTTATAGTATTATCGCATGCATTAATTCTCAATAACTATTGCAAGATACTATCTAAATCCAAATTTCAATATGTATTTTCGAAATGGGTTCTAACTCGAGCTACTTCAAGTCGTTTGCCATGATGTTTTTCTAAATTAAATCCTAATGTTGAAGGCCTTTGTAATTTTGGAAACGAGGTAAATTAATGACTTTCTAATTCTAATTAATTGATTCGATTTATTTTTTATTTTATATTTTTTGACATTTTGAATTCACAGCCTTATAATTATTCGCTGTGATAAAAAGGATTCATATCGAAAGAATATCGGGCTAAGATAAAAAATGGCTCCAAGTGAGTCATAATTCTCATTATAAAGAAATTTTATAACTATTTTATTATTATATATTAAATATATAATTTTATTGCAGCCTAATGGTGGTTTCATGGAAATCACGCTCCAACATTACAGTTCACCTGAAGGTTCTTCCTAAACCGTATCATCTTCTCAGCCAGGAAAGAAATGGAGCACATTTGCTCTAATTCATACCAAACAAAGAAATTCCATTATTTATCCTAGGCTCCAACAATTGGTTTTTTGTTATTACAACATGAAACTAAAGAACCAGTGGGGATATGGAGGCGCAGACCGATAAAGTCAATAAAAATAATTTTTCTCGATTTTTATCAGTTTCAAATTGAGTTAGGTAAGAAGAAGAGAATCAACTATTTAATGTGGGTTAGGACCTCCCATTTAGATGATGAAGATGGAACTGATCCACGAATTGCTTATCATGTTCGAGAAGTGTGTTGAATGCCGAGTTTTTTGCTTACCTGGTAGTTCATAAGAAAAGTTTTAGTTTCAAGACACGGTGGGACTGGCTTCAACCCTCAATGCTACTTTTCACCCTTTGATTCAAGCGTTAACATAAAGAGAACGCAAGTTTTGTCAGGTACTTCTACTACAAAGTTTATGATGGCTTAAGAGGAGAGGGACCAATGATGGTAAAGGATACCGGAAAACGATGGGCGGGATATCGTTGCATCCACAACAAAGTCAATATCCATTAAGACCATTCACCTAAGGTGAAGATGATTTCACTCATGCTACACAAGATGAAGACCCTGTGAGAGCCGGCCAGGTATCGGTCATTGAAAGCCACATGAGAAGACAAACGAAGGATGACACCATACAATGAAGACCTCAAGCGCCGCTTGAGTCCATGAGTATTGGAACTCAATTCGTTGATTTGATTCAATGAGGGCAACATATTTCCTCCTATACAATGAGTTATGGTCACCTCTTCACATCCTTCAAGTCGCGTATCGTAGAACATGGAATAATAACTATCCTCATGATCCACAAATGCCATTCCAAACGCATATAAAAATGCAAGAAGGATTTCCAAACGAGTACGGGTGAACTCGAATCTCCTATCCACGAGAGGTCATGGTAGGAGCCAACATATTTACGCATTTTACGCTCGGCTACAATCAATATTATCGCACACCACGCCTTTGCATTTAATATCGTTTCACTGGCAAGACGTGATCCTTCACAACAATGTAATGGAGCCACATCTGGCCTTCTTCATTTTGGTTTTAAATAATTATTGTGATGTAATTTCTTGATAAATTATAATGAATATCATCTTCAACAAGTGTATATTTGCTTATTTATGTATTTTTATAGTTCAACAAAAAGTATTTCCATAGAATTTCATATTTTTGTTAATTTCAGATTATTTATATTTTTGTCAAAATATCCACCGATATTTTCCGATATTTCCAATATTTCCATAAAATCCAAATACTGATATATCCGTAATTACCGATATTTTGTTTCTTGGAGTTAATGGACTTAGCTAAAGAGAAGATTGCATTTGATTATGGGGGCATGGAGAGAAAATATAACCTAATTTTTGAGAAAAATAGATGCAAGATGGACTCCATAACTTCATCGACCATTAAATGCAACAGGTTATTATTTTAATCCTCAATTGCGGTATGAAGATAAGTTCTCTAAAGTGGATGAGGTAAGAAAATGATTATATGAATGCATTGATAGGATGTTGGGTTTTGAAGATTATTTAAAAGCTAACATTTAGTTGGATTCATATGACCAAGCAAATGATGATTTTGGAAGCCGTATTGCAATTGAATCTAGAAATTAAGTCTTACAAGCTGGGTGGATGCGTTGGGAGTTCAACACCAGAAAGGTAAAAGTTTGTTGTTCGAGTCTCAAATTTATTCAGAGTGCTTCTAGGATGAGAGAAATTGGAACATTTGAATCAAGACATTCTATTATGTAAATTTATATTCATATATTTTTATTCTAATATTAGAGAATTAAAAATTTCATCTTAACACATAAATTTATTTATTTTATTATTTATAGATTCATACAAAAAAGAGAAATAGGCTTGAACATAAAATGTTAAATGCACTAGTATATGTAAGGTACAACGTTAGATTGAGAGAGCGAAGTCTACAAAGGAAACAAAATGTTGATCCGATTTTGGTGGATGAGCTTGATTCAGATGATGAATGGATTACAGAGTAACATTCTCCTCTCGAATGATCTGGCTGCTCAAGATAATGAGCAGTCAATGTAGATGTTATTAGAGTTGTGTCATTCAAAGACCAAGAGACTCAAGCATTACCTAATAACATGGGGTTTCTTCACAATCCTACAAAAGACAACATAATGAATGAGCAAATAGGTACTCAAAACTTAAGCCATAAATTTGATTAATTTAATAATGAACTTATTGAAGGATCCACACCCTGATACAACCCTGTGGACTCTCCCTAAGACTCCAATGGATATAAAAACTTTTCCTCAAACACCAAATAAAATCCATGAGTTAACCCCTTTACAATCCTTAACATATCTTTAGAAACAATGCGAAGCTTAAGGGTAAATTTTTTTTTTTTTTTTTTTTTTTTTTCAAACGCTTAGATTTTCGTAAAATCGCTGTAGTTTCTCTCGTTCTGACTTTCCCAAATTTACAAAACCGCGAAACATTTAAAACACTTCTAATCTTTCCATCCTCAACTTCTCAACTTCCGCTTAGACTCCTCGTCCACAACCCAATCACAGTTATATATATACATTTATTCATTTCAATCATCAAAACATTTGAAACTTCTTCAAATCCATGCATTTGTTTTTATCAAAAGATTTGGCTTCGAGCCGACTTGCCGACCGCCCACGCACTTCGGCCCACCGAGGATCAAGCCCACGAGTTCCTTTTCAACTTTATACATATACATATATCCATGCAACAAAATATTCAATTATATACAAAGATTTAAATTGTATATACAATGAAATCACAAATATCCCTTTGATGACTCGACTCCACGTGACCGGACGCTCTACCTACGCACCTATCTCGGTCCCCGAAAATGTTTTTGAAATGATACTGAAAAGAATGAGCTAAAGGAGCCTAAAGAACACATTTTCATTTAAATAACATTTTCAAGATATATCAAAGTAATATACTTATTACAATTTAAAATCAATTTACGTTTTAAACATTTACGCCAGAAACTTTCTTTTCTTTCTTATAAGTAATAAATACTTATACAATTAAAACCATTTATGCCTTAAACATTTATGCCTTTAAACTTTCTCGTCTTATTTCTTCTCTTTTCCGATGGAACCCAGGGGAATAAACACAATCAACAGCTTCGGCACTCGACTATGAGGGACAATCATTATTCCAAATATAACCACTACGTCGTGAGAAACTCACGCCAGATAGTGGTTCCAAATCATAGCGCCTTATCACGTGTAAGGATATTACTCTAGACACTCTAAATCCTTACACGCTTAAGGTGTACTCTCTACCGATATCGGGCCATAATAACATAGGGTTTGGGGAACACGAGAAACATTTCTTCAAAATACTTATAAATATATTTAAATCCTTTACTTTATCATTAAAACACATATGCATTCTTTTACACATTTTTAAACTTTCATAATACCTTAACATATGTGCATACATATTTCATATACATATAAATATATATTGATGCAAGATAAACATTTCCATTAAACTTTCAGCTTTAACATTAAATCATTCACTTTTAAAACTCCAAATTTTCAAAATATCATTTCACTACGCTTCACCGCTTCAACTCTGGGCCATTCCCATCGACCCCGCTTTCCCGTCCGGGATACCCTTTCACCTTTTTCAAGAAAACCACAACTATACATTAATCATAACTTCCATTTTAATTCAATTATACACATTCATTTAAAGCCAAATGAACAAATTACCCTTAAGCACTAAAAACCCACTCATTTTCAGCTAACCTTTTCCAACAATACTCTATAGACTTTATGACTCAAAATTATTCAAACGGTCTTCAAAATTTATGAAACTCTCTCAGATCAGTCCTTTATATATCTAATGACATCTCTTTAAATTTTCAATTTAAAATTCCTTCTTAAAGCCTCAACCACATAACACAAGTTATTGTGTTTTACATCTAGATGGCAGAACAGAATCTGCACATAGCTCCACTTTGACAAATTTTATGGGCACTTTGGGATTACAATTTGCTTGAACTTCCTTCAGATAAATTTTTCCCTTAGAAGTCTATTTTAACCAGAAACTTGAATCACTCAAATCGACTGTGAAATGAGCAAGCGCATACAAAATACAAAATCGGGTCGAAATGTAAAATGCGCATTTCCCCGTACCGAGACCGCCTTAAAATGACCGTAACGTGCTTCTTCCACTTTTTTCACTCTAAACACTCCAATCTTGATGCCTTTATACCCATTTCAACATATCACACACAATTCCCCTATCAACCAATAATTCCCTCACTTTCTTTTCAAAACCTAACCTAATCCATTTCCTTTCTCAATTGATATCGTAAATCAAGACTATTAAACCTTAAATACCACTCAATTTAACATCCATACTGTAAAATTCAAGATATTAGACATGAAAACATCAAACCCTAACTTTCCCACCATTAAAACTTACTGTTTTGCCTCTTCTGCCTCTCTCCCTCGCTACCACTAGTAGAGTTAATTTGAAAGCCACAGGCAAGAAATCACATTCCACTCATTCCACCATTTTCTTCCCTTCTCTCTCTTTCTTCTTTCCTCTCTTTCTCTCTCCTTTTCTCCTTTTCCTTTCTCTCCTACGTGAACCCTAAACTCTTTTGAAGACCAAACGAATGCTCGCTTTTGCTTTTCTCCTTATTATTTTAACATTTCCCTTTAATTTGCAAATAACCTCATCTTTCAATTTTGCAATCAGAATTTATGAAATTTGTACATGCGCCATCTCTACACTTAATAATTCTCTATAATCCTTTTCTAAATGACAATCGTATCTCTTGCTTTCTTTAATACCATAACCTCGGTTCCATAAACTTTCATTCTACTTTAATCTCCAAAATACTACATGCGACACTTCACATTTTATACGCCTACAAAGATCACGCATCAGACACTCTCTCGATCGGCGTTAAATATTGTGGGTTCATTACTTACAACACGGGCTGCTAGCTGCTTCATCATGTAAGCCTTACCTTTAGGGTTCATCGTAAGCTTTGTGAGTCCATCACAGAATGAATATGCTCTTCTCTAAAGGCCAGAGAGCACCTCAGACCAGCTTAAGGTCCAACGGGAGCATCTCACTACCAACTTTGGACCTTAAGCCCCGGTCCCGTTCGAGTCTCTACGGTGCGAAAAGAAATGCCTAGGGAGGGCATGATATTCCTGCAGTTTCGACCCAATTCGAAAGACCCACTGCCACGGGCGCGACTCCACAGCCGGGCCACCTCGAAGGGCACCCCAGGTCTAAGGGTGTGGACCCCACAATAAAAGGCGCTGTCATGCGGGGTTCACACTTTTAACACGGTGGAAAAGCTCAGCGCTTCACTACGGGTTCACTCAACCACCGGGTGCCCTTCGTGTGGGTCCCACTCACAGTAGGTCATGCCCCCCCTAGCATTTTCTTCGCCTCCGTAGACTCCGGAAACCCAGACCGTGGGCTTAAGGTCCAAAGTTGGCAGTGTAGACGCCCCCATCGACCTTGCCCCCGGTCCCGGGTCTCGAGCCCTACGAGGCGAAAGAAAACGCCAGTGGAGTATGGTATACCCGCGCGAGCTGGACCCACCGGCGGCACCCTGGTTACATAAAGGACCCCACAAGCACACCTCAAGGGGCACCCCGTGGTCACGATGCTGACCCTACACTTATAATGCTTCTTATACATATTTAATAATTTCTATGCTAGGTTCGCTATGCAGCGCAGTTAAAAGATTTAAATTTATCACCAATTCATGAAAATGAAGATTGAATGAATGAGAAAATTTGATAGTGGAAATTTTCCTACTATCAGATACATTAGATGATAATGATGATGTTGACATTGAAGATGATGATTTGAGTTGAAACATTGAAGTTTGGAACTAATATGTCAATTCATTTTCTAATTTATGGCTTCGAACTATGGTAGCTTTTAATGTATTTCTTATTGTTTGAGTAAGTTATGGTTCTTTATGTGAAGTATGGAAGTAGTTTTATGTTATTTTATTTTATTTTTAATATATTATAAAATAATTATTAAATTATATTTGTCATCACAAAAAGGTTAAGCCTCAATGCTTCGAGGCTTATGCCTCGCCTCACATACATGAAAATGTCTCTACGCTTCGCCTTTGAAAACACTCAGGACACACTAATTTTCTGGGTCATTCATTTTTTCAACAAAGGCCTATGAACAAGTGACCCACAGTGCACAAACACAAGGCACTGTGGTCTATCGTGATGTGCATACCGCTACGGACGCTGCGGAGAGTTGTCAGGCGCCCAGCGCCCCGCCGTCACACACCCTGGCCACCCCAACCCCTGTGCCCCGTCGCGACACCCGAAACCTCGCTCGACATGAGGCCAGTCATTCTTTGTCGCGATAGAGGACTCTGAGAAACCTATCGCGACAAAGAAATCTCTGTCGCTATCGAAAACTATTGGAATTCGCTGCGGATCGAGAATTTTCGTCAGGATACCGATCCGTCGTGACGCGCACACATGTCGGCTTGATGAACCGCCGCCGCGGCGAGCGTGAGCTCGCCTGGCCACCAAGGCGACACTATGGCTATGTCGCGACACACGACCAATCTTGAGGAGACTCCATCGCAACACGAGGGAAACCCCTGTCGCGACCCAGGCTTGGCCCAACCCCAAGTCTTGTCACAACCTAAAATATTTGTCGCGACACGAGGTCAACGAACCCTCTCACAGGACGTAGAACTCTCTCGTCACGAATCGAGGACCGTGGCGCTTCGTCGCTATAGCATTCGCTCGCCACGCCGTGAACGCACGACCGTCGTGATGCGGTCGCATGCACCGCTCCCGCTCACTGCGGCCGGCGCTCCGTCAGGCTACCTTGTTGCGACATGGAAAGCTCTATCTCAACGCAGGGCCAGGGAACCCTATCAAGACAGAAGACTAAAAAATGGGTAGTAGCCCATTCTGGTCACTTGAACCTCCAGTTTCCCTTTTTCATTTCTTTTTCCTTTCATTTCCAAAGCACCCAAAATTCAACGTAATTTAGTTTTTTTATTACAAAGACAACCGAAAGCCTAGAAAACTTGCCAAAATGTATTTATCATACAAAACGAGTTTAATTACAACTCTTTTTTCCTTATACAATACAAAATTGGATTTTCTACCCAGCATTTACACAATACAAAAACAAGGCCATATATGGCCTTTTCTTCGCCACTAGGGTGTCGGATGCATTCCATTCCCCGGTGTACCTTAGTACCTGAAATTATTTCCCACGATGGGGTGAGCAATGCCCAGTAGTCGAATTTTCCTACAAGGGTTACTCCCCACCTAAATGCGCATGCAATGGCACACAACAATCATTCACATTCCATACTAATGCAATTCATACATGGAATGATTTTTTCTTTTTTGTCATGCATGGGATGAAACTCCTCAAGCTATACCCCGAGTCCCTACCGACTTCCTCACATATGCAAAGCTAAGTGTGAAAACCAGTTATTGATGTTTCATCCAGTGACTCACTCATTGGACCGATCTCCAATACTCATTTGAATTATCATCAAATTTCGTGTGTTTATTTATGGGCTACGTCATTTTTTGAGGTCTCATTGCAGGATCGTCTTACGCCTTCCGACATTTTTATGGATTTTCACCGCTGGTAATCATGTCTAACCTCATGTAAAATTGGGTCTTTCACCATGGGGGGGATCTACCCCAACTTGCTACGCCCAACACACATGATTTATTATTTATTTACGTTTATACAAACTACGAAGTCTCAACCTCGACGTTGTCCCGCTTATTATTTAGCCTACCACACATTCACCAAAATAGTGAATTTAGCCATCTCCATGCACCACACTGACTGGGGACGCGATGCTGGGCAAAGGCATACGAATGCAATCATGCCAATTCATACATACAACTTTCATGATTCATAAACAATTATATTTTTCTACAATACAATTTCATATAATTCAAACAACCATGTTAACACATCAACTTAGCATGCATTAACAACATCATTCTTCACACCACAATCATGTTATTCATTTTCACAATACACACGTAACCCGTACGCATGGACAATTCCAAAATTCCGCTCACAATTCAGCCTGGGGGATTGTCCAAACAAAGCCTCGAATTCTGCTTCCTGCTGTCCGAAATAACCTTAAATCCAAATTCCCATGGACTGTCCGGGAAATGCACCAGAAAATTCCAGCCCATGGATCGGGTCCGAAGGTAGTCCAAAAATCTTAACGCATGGCCATTTTCATTTCAAAACACTAAAACCATTTGTATGGCTTTTAAATGAAAATTAAACCAAGTAGAGAAAGACCCCCTACCTCTGAGTGCTCCAAACCCTAGTTTCGGGCCGCTTGAAGCTCCGCCACCTGGGAAGCACTTTCCCTCTGTCCGACTGTTTGGTCCGATCACGTGAATTTAAAAAAGAAAGTAGAGCCTCTCTACTTCTTCTTCTCTCTTCCTCTTTCTTTTTTTCTCCTTTCTTCCTCTCCCATCCCACTGGGCCAATGTTATTTGGTCAAGCTGCAGTGTCCTCTTGCCACGTGTCAACCTCTCATCGCCTCTCGACACTCCCTTATCCATTTATCCACAATCCTCGGATTTCCCCAACTCAGGCGACACATGTCCCGCTAGCTACCCCACTTAGGCTCAGGGTTCGACTCGTTTCCAATCGACACGCGATCACCGGAGCCACTCAACCCTGCCGCGTCCTCGCGACTCCTAAGTGCCTCAAAACGCGAAATTTTGATCAGTTCTGCACTGGACGCAGAAATCTATATATTTCACGTAGACGATTCCAACGACAGTTTCGCTTCATCATCCAAGATCTAGAAAAAATTTAGATTTCGACCAAAATTACTATTTTACAATTTCTTAAAAAATTGGATTTTCTCGGGTTTTACAACATTGATTATAAATAAATAAATAATGAAATAATAAATAAAGGAAATGTATAACCCAAAAAACAGAGTATTAAAGTGACAATCAAAATAATTAAATGGGTAAATAAATAAAAAAGGTTGGGTATCTAGCATGTGGACAAATAAACAGTGAGGAAAAAATATGATTCCAAATATTCCCACTCATACAAGTCCAGCAACAATTTTTATGCAAAAACCCTCACATTCTCACTCATTCAAGTCCAACAACAATTTTTACAAGGAAACCCATTGGATGTTATCAATATATTACCCATAAACTCATTCAAAGCTACCAACATATTACCTAAAAATTCCCTCACCATTACCAATATATCATGCAGAAACCACTCAATCTTATGAACAAGTTAGATAAGTACAATTAGAAACAGAGAACCGCATCAATGTATTAGATAAGTATAATGTACTCACGATTTCTTAAGTGCAACTACTCACCGAAAGTATACGAATCGAGCAAGTAATAAAGTGGACTTTATAAGTCTGGATGTCGAACCCACATGGACTATGTTTACCAACTACCAACCTAATTTTACCCTCCTTTTGTTTGGATGACAATGTATGATGAATTGTGATTAAATCTAATCAATTATGAAAAGATCAAATTATAAAAGCATATAGGGTTTCCTATTTCACTCGTGGTATCCTAATGTTTAGGACAAGAAAAACTCTCAAAGCAACACCTATTATATTGAAGGTCGACAGTTTTCGATAAGGTTAATATCTCTCGATGTCTCAACACCTTATCTACATAGATTAGGTTGGTGCATCTTCGTCAACTCCCAAATCTACCTAAGCATTATCGACATTAATCTTCTAACAACGTGGGAGTCATTCGTATCTCTAGGCTATGATCACCCCCCCTGTTCTCTATTCCTATTCTCATTCTCCTATCTCCTCTCGATTTCATTTTGAATGCAAGATCATGCAAATATTGACAAGATATCCACACACATTAAGAAAAGAATATAAATGAAACGCCCTAAAAATACCCTAACAGTTTCAGAACTTGTTTAGGGTATAAAATAAAGTAAATGAAATTTTTTCGGAATTTAAATCCTAAGAACGAAAAAAAATATACAACCAAAAAAATCTATAGGAAGCAAATAAATTTGGTAAAATAATAAACGGGACCTAAGGGTCCTGAATGAGAAGTATAAGTGAAAAAGTGTAAATGAAATGAAATAAAATTGAAATGAAAGTGAAATGAAGTGTTAAAATAGAAAAAAAAATGAGAAATGGGATTTAGTGTGAAAGCCAAACAAGGCCTTGTGAATAGGAGACATAAAGACCATATTTTGGCCTTTGAGAGACATTTCTCTCATTAAGGCATTTTCGTTTTTGAGAAAAAGGGAGAGAGCTAGGGTTTTTGAATGGGGAGATTTATGAATTGCTCCATGAAAATCAAAGGCTAAAGTGATAAAAAACAAGGAGGAACCTTGGTATTGAAATTTGAAAGAAATTTGAGGTAAGACTAAAACCCTAAACCCCTTTTATTTGTGTTTGAGTTGGGGAAAACCCCAAATGTGGATAAAACAAAAGTTTTGTTTTGGTTGTAAATGAGTTTTGGGGTTGTGTTGGGTTGGGTTTTGAAGAGTATTGTTGGTTAGATTGGTTTTGTGTAATGTTTGTAAAAGGGAAATGTTGGGTTTTCAAAGGAAATGTTGTCAAAACTTCTGTTCTTGTTTTGGCTATAGATTAAGTTATAATCATCCAAATGAAGTGATTCCAATTGGTAAAGAACCATTAGATATAGGGCTACAAATGTATAGAAGGGACTAGGAGCAAATTGTAGCTCTAAGGCTCCCGAATATGGGCTTAAAGGTGAGCTCGGGTAGCTCAAGGGTATGCCCTGTTTTGGGTGTTGTTATGGTGTTTTGGCCATAAGTTGACTCATCCAAATTGAAAGATTCAAAATTCTGGGTAAAATAGACTTCTAGGGGAATAATTTAATTGAAGGAAGTGTATGCAAATTGTTACCCCAAAGTGCCCAGAATCAAAGTGAGCTATGTAAGAACAATTATTCTCTACAAATTGGAGTAATTTGGATGTAAAATGCAATAACTTAAGTTTTAGTGATCCAAATTGGATGATTCCAATTGGAGAAAAAACCTTAGAACCATAGCTTCAAATAAGTAGAAGGAACCATTACCAATTTAAGGAGTTAAGACTCCTAAAATTGGGAATAATAGTTGGTGGATCCAAATGAAGCAATCCACCTGCATTAAAATGCCGTAACTTGAGTTTGGGACTGTTTTGGCTAAGTGTGTTTTGGAATTTATGAGAATAGATTGTTGGGATGATTAAAAGTCTTGGGATGGAATATATGGTCTTGGAAATATTAACTTTTCTGCTGGACAAATTTATGTGAGAATTTATTTGATTTTAGAAAGTGTTTTATTACAAGCTGTCAAAGTGGACAGGTTAGGGTTTTGGGATGTTAAAGTTAAAAACCGGACCAATTGGTTTATAATCTGATTTTGGGTGCTTGGGGGTTGGTTAGACCTTGGTTTAAGCTAATCAAATCAATGTTTGAAGTTAATTTTGGACAACATTAGGATTGGTTTTGGTGAGACGTTTTAAAGGTACTGCTGTCTGAAAAATAGATGTTTCTTACCGTTTGTGTTATGTGGTTGAGGGCCTTAGAGAATGAATTTTAAATTGAAAATTTTAGAGATGTCATTGGATATATAAAAGAACTAAACTGAGAGTTTCATAATTTTTGGTTTGAATAATTTTTGGGTATTAAAGTCTAGAGAGTACAAACTAGAAAATAAATCTAGTCCTAGCATGTGGTGTTAGTATCTCTGCTTCGAGGTTTTTGACTTAATCTTCCTTTTGGGATGGTTTAGTTGATCAAGAGTATTGTTGGAAAATGATTATAAGGCATGGAAATTTTTTTAGTATTTTGGTTATGTGATGGATTAAAGTTGGGAAACTAACAACCATACTAGGCTTGTATCTTGCCCTTATTTGCTAATGAGATTAAGAATATAATACTAAGCTTCGAAAATCAACCCTAACCAAAATCACTAGTACATACAAATAATATTGTTCTTTAATTGTATTAGAATATGGGCTGACAAGGAGGAAAGCCCGCATTGAAGTCGAGATTTCGAAGATTGGAATCAAAGCAACGATTTTTGGTTTGTTCTCAAACTCTCTCTCTATTTCTAAAATATTTGAATAATTACGAAATGATTTGAATTTTGGAAATGATTGACAAGAAAATGCATATTGATTTGTGTTTGAAATGATTTGTTTTAAGTGATTTGAGACAATTGCTTGTGAAACGAATTTGCATAAGAAAATTGCATGAATGTGAAAATGTTTTATTTGCATACAAATGTATATATATACTATTGTAAATTGTATTGAATGATTTTAATGCCCTTAAAAGAATGTTAACCGTTAGAATTCAAGTTAAGGATAAATTAAGTACCAATAAGAGTCGAACAAACATACCATTGCGGGCATACCAATCCATAGCCCAACGGATGCATCGTGATATAAGTACACCAACCGAGTACATATTTATAAAACCGTGTTTACATCATCATGAAACAACAGGATCAGGTTTGATTCGCTATTCCAGTACCGAAAGTATAAAGCTAAATTCATAAGGGCTAAAATGCAAAATGATAATGATAATGTGAAAAAGTGCATGATTTATGGTCCGAATGATTTGTCAGATATGAAATCGCATAGTTCGAAGAATTAAACAATCGAATCGATTAAATGGAAATATATCTTATGTATGTATCAGATCGCATTGGTCATTTAAGAAAGTACTTAAAGCATTGTCTATGAATGCATGATTTGATTTAAACCGAAATAAAGAGAGAGAATCAGATAGAACCACTAAGCATGAAAATGCTTAGCGCTGTAGTTTTTAATCTATGCACAAGTACCAGGAACAGAACGGCTGACAAGATCAAGGAGCGCAGAGTCATTAAGAAAGTCATGATAAAACTATATAATTCGGCCATTTCCATCCATCCTCACTTTTCAACAATTGATATTTTGTGATCAAGAGTTAAACCAAAACGATTTTATTATTTTGAATGGGTATGGAATGCCTCATTGTAAATGCATTTGCTAAAATGTAAATGTTTATGGGCCTATCGAATCTGAAATGCCTCCGCATATTTGAAAGTGTTTATACGAAATGGAATGTGGTCTACTAAACGGTTATTTTGTTTTTGTATATGCAGCTGCACACGAACTCTGGGCGAAGTAACTGACTCACCCGATCCGCCACCTGCCTGCCGAAACGGGTGTTACATTTTAGTGGTATCGAGTTTGTGCGTTTAAGCGTTTACAAAATGATTTTGAAATTTTGAAATGATTTTGAAATTGTTTGTGGCATGCATCGTATTTGCATATAAAGGATGACGGACTCTACTACGCGCATCTGGTTTGCCTTAATAGTAAGCATGGAAAGTTCGACTCTAATAAAGGTCGCTGCGGAATGTAGCCCATAGAAATCGGTCCCATTAGAATACGAGTATGAGTTTCCTGGAGATCGGATCGAGTTGTCATTTGCAGAGCCTGATGTGATTACGATTGGTCATTCCGACACCAAGTGGTAGTTGATCAGAGAATGAAAAGAGTGACCTTAAGGACACCTAGAAAGAACAGGAGGACTTTATCGGGTGAGAAGTCGAACCACCTCTCCTATGTGATATCCGCCACTAGTGCTAGAACGATGGTTCGAAAGGGGTGTGAAGCCTACTTGGCATATGTGATTGATATGAAAAAGGCAGAGCCTAGCTTATCGGACATCCCTATAGTTAGTGATTATCCGGATGTGTTTCTGGAGGAGTTGCCAGGATTGTCTCCATAGAGGGAGATTGAGTTTGCAATTGACGTTGTTCCGGATGCCACTCCGACATCCATTACATCGTATAAAATGGCTCTAGTGGAGTTAAAAGAATTGAAGCTTCAATTGCAAGAATTGTTAGAGAAAGGATTTATTCGTCCGAGTGTATCACCATGGGGAGCTCCAGTGCTCTTTATCAAGAAGAAAGATGGTACGCCTTTGGCCAGGTCGATTATGTGCAACCGAACAAGATGATGTTGAAGAACAAGTATCCGTCAGCTCGTGATCGATGACTTGTTCGACAAATTGAAAGGTGCAAGTGTCTAAGATTGACTCGCGACCGTATCATCAACCGAGGATTAAGGATACATTTTACAAGACTCGCTCAAAACGCCAGATGGACATTATGAGTTCCCTGTAATGCCGCTTGAGTTGACAAACGCACGGCCACTTTCATGGACTTAACGAATCATGCTTTCCGACCGTATGTAGACTCAGCTTTGTCACGTGTTTATGTATTTACATCCTCAGGTATTCAAAGGATCGAAAATCATGATACGCACCTTCAAGTAGTGCTAGAAACCTCGAAAGGAAAGGTTATATGCAAAATTAAGCAAATGTGAATTTTGGCTGGAGAAGTGTCTTTCCTCGACACATTGTATCGAAGAAGGAATTCAAGTGAATCCAAAGAAGGCAGAGGTGATTATTGGAATGGAAACCACCGAGAAATGTCACAGAGGCATAGTTTCCTCGATCGCATGTTATTACTGTATGTCTGTTAAGGTGTTTTCGATGACTGCAAACATGGCAAGATCGTCTTAAAAATGTAAAGCTCTGGAGGGAGTGAAAAGTGCCAAGTAAGTTTTGATAAGTTGAAATGCCTGACCGAGGCACCCATTCTTATCTAACCGACCTACTAAGAAGAATATGTGATATTTAATGATGTGTCGCTAAACTTAACTCGAACGCATCCCAAAGAGGGTAAGGTAGCTTATGCTTCAAGACGCTTGAAGTCGCATGAAAAAGAATTACTCACGATGATTCGAATTGGTCGCTATTGTATTTACTGAAAATATGGAGACATTATCTAGATGTGGGAAAAGTGTTTCATCTTACACTCATCACAAGAAGCCTTAAGTATTCGCTTCTCAACGAGCTTAATCAGACAACATAGATGGATGAAATTGATAAAGACTATGATTGCGTGATTGACTATCACTAGAAAGGCCAATGGGGTGGCCGACGCTTGAGTATAAAGGTAAACGCTCGAGCTGGACGCTTAATCGCTGACAAACGATGGTACAAAGTAATGGCGCACTGGATAAATAATTGAATTTGTTAATCGGGCGCTGGGGCATAAAAGAAAGATTAGAAAATTGTTGCAATAATAAGTCAGATTGGAAATGGTAAAGAAATTGAGTTTATAGAGAATGAAGATGGGGTTTTATATATAAAGATCGGGTTTGTGTACCCAATGATAGTGAATTGAAGAAAGCCATTCTAGAAGAGGCACATAAAGGGATCTGCAATGCATCCAAAAGACAAAGATGTATCAAGATTGAAGGGTTTCAGATCGTGGTCCTGACGAAAAGCAGATGTTTTAGGAATTCGTGACCAAGTGTTTAGTGTGTCAAAAAGTGAAGGCAGAGCATCAAGTTCCTTCGAGATTATCATGAATTTTTATCGTAACTGAGTGGAAATTGATCGAATCACCATGGATTTTGGTGGGTTGGGTTGCCATTAACAAGGAGGAAGCATGACTCCGCCTCAGTCAGAGTGTAATCGATCAATTTCAAGCCCACCTCACTTCCTACTGCTGAGAACCGATCATTCGTCATATGCTGGGCCAGAGCTGCACATCAAGGAAATAGTTTGGTTGCATGGGATTCCAATATTTATTATTTCTGACCGAGATCCGAGGTTTACCTCTAGATTTTGGGGAAAATTGCAAGAGGCTTTAGGCACTCGACTAAATTTTAGCACAACGTTCCATCCACATACGGATGGACAATCAGAAAGAGTAATTCAGATTCTGGAAGACATGCTAAGGAGTTGTGTGGAAGACATGAAACTACTTTATCTTCTATTCCATGTAACGAGCAGTGAAGTTAATGACTCATAGCTAGTTAGCTTAAGGCATTAGGTTTTTCTTGCACTTTTTTTTTTTTTTTTTTTTTAAGTGGGACTCATTGGCCCTCTTTTTTAGGTGTCTCATCTCCACTAGAACCATATAAAAATTGCTAGCAAAATGGTCCTTAGTATAAAAGTGTTGAGGCTGATTCACTGACTCTAGCTAAAGGTGGTTACTGGCGCCCTGGATTCACACAAAAATTTATATTCCTAAAGAAACCTAACTAGGGGTAGCAAGAGCTACTGTAGCCATAGTGATTTTCAGGGTCGCCCATGGGAAGAATATTCTTTCCAAGCAATGACTTTTCAACTTAGTTCAAGTAAAAGAAAAATTAAAGTGACTAATTAAAATCTAATTTTTGAGTAAGATGATGAATCTGCATTTTTAATAATGAAATAAAGGCCTTTGGGGCTCGGGGTTTCACCAAGACACACCTCTAGAGAATTAGTGATAGTAGATTGAGTGTGCCTATATCTCCAGCTCTGTATTTAGACAGAAGCCCAAGTTCAATGATAATTTTTATTATTATTAGTTATTTAGTTAATCATACTTTTTGGCCTAAGCCTATAACTATTAGGGTTTTCTGTTGGTGTTTATAAATAACACCTTATGTTATTGTTTTTGTAAAGACTTGATACAATATTGAAAACTTGAGAATTTTGTTATGTTTATTTTATTCGTTTTCTTTCAATTTTATTGTTTTTTGCAGCCGAACTACATCAATTTGGTATCAGAGCCTAACTTCGTTCCACGATGCGCTGCAAGTTTTGATTTTCAACCATCCCTTTGCCTAACTTCTTTGTAGATTTTCAACCATCATCGTTTATTGTTACTTTCAGAGTTATTCTAAGAATAACTCATAATCATCCGCCACCGACACTCCATCCGCACCAGGTCACCGTTCATCCTCCTTTCCCCACAAGTTTGGATTTTTCTGCTATCCCTTGCCGAAATCTACGTTTTTTTTTTAAGGAGTAACATCTAACAATCATTTAAAACCCATCGATCAAAAAGAGAGAACCAAGCACCATCGCCACCCCTGCAGTAGCGAGATCCACCATCTCCGTAGCCTTCGAGGAAGTGAAACCTTGATTCCAATTTACAAGTCCATAACTTTTATATTACCTCCATCCAAATATTATATTACAAATCCTTTTGATTCATCCACACAAGTCTCTTCCCGTGACACACGAGGATGCAATCACGTCACTTTGCGGCTTTTCATGCCCTTAATTTTCGGCCGCCTTCTTGAATTTTAATTTAATTCCCCTGCTCGCTACACAACAACGCCGAAAACGGCTTATGTATCAACTGTTCTTCATTCCTTCATCTCTATATTTCTTCAAAGCGCTGGCTCGGTTCGTGACGTAACCAATAGGAAGTGGAACCAAACACCGCACACTCGATCCAATTGTCCTCATCAAAGTGTAATCAAAGAGTTACACACTTTATTTAATTTCCTTGCCACCACGATAAAGAATCGTAGGCGTTTTAAAGGTTTTTCAATGGGTACATTTTCTTTTACTTTGAAAACTCAGTTAATATTTGTGATATTTAAGTATATTTTGTTTCATTGTTTTAGGTTCTAGTTTATTTGATAGAGCATAAAGAGTATTATATATATATATATATATATACTTTTTTTTTTTTAGTTATTCTTTCGTGATTCGTGCAGTATGTGATATATAATCGCATTACATTTTTAGATTTGTGTTTGTTGCATTAGCATTTAGTTTATAAATTTTCTTGCTTAGTGGAATTTTAGATTCTATCTCAGTATGTCAGCCACCAAAAGTTATAATGTTGAACCTTCTTCTTCACCTAACACAAAAGATCCAATTGAGAAACTTAATAATTTTGACTTAAGACTACAAGTTTTATCTCAAGATCTAAATGATAGTCTAGTCTGTATTACCTCGTCATCATGATGCAAATAAAACACAATTTTATTCCTAATACCAAGCATCGCAAGTAATTTAAATTCAATGTGTGGTCAATTGACTCAGCGTCAATCTGCCCTCAGACAACAAACTCATGCAATAAATCGAAAAATGGATTTGCTTTTAAAACATTTGGGTAAACATGAGATAGGTAAAATTGTTGATGAAACTATTAGAAAACACGTTCGATCACCACACATTGGGGGTTCAAGTCCTTCTGAAGGTTCACATTAATCTAATGAATTCACAAATGGTTTGCATGATAATTTGGGTAAAATGAACTTGAGTAGTAATTCAATTACTCAACCTCACACGAGGTTACCCGCAATAGAGGATCTTCTTGCTCAAACTTGGGGATCGGTTTCAACTCCGCTAATGTCAACTTCCGACAGATTATCAACCACTGGGTGCAAAATTACCCACCAAATCGTGAGAGAAGATGTCGCCTCAACAATACCAAATTTGTATATCGGAATCAGTAGAGATCAGATAGACGGGTTTGACAACCCCAGCGGGACATCAAGCAAAAGTCAAGGTTAGTGCTTCTCAATTTGATGGTAGAATTGACTTAATGCTTTCTAACCGGTTAGTCGCTAATAAGAATATTTTTGATTGGTATGAAATGATCGATAGTGAACGGATTCGCCATAAAATGAAATTAACCAATCTCGCTTAAGATGTAATCGACTTAATGTGTTGCAATACATGATTCGTCTAGGTGAACCACCCATCGCCCAATAGGCTATTATGAAAGCAAAGTTGCAAGAAAAATATATTCCTCCATCATATAAGAGTCAATTGTTCTCTAACATAATTAATCTGAAACAAATGACTCTTAGTGTAGTTGAATATTCTACTAAATTTGAGGAAGCTAGGCTTAGGTGTAGTGAGTTCCATGCTGAGGATCAATTTGCTGTCTGCACTCATTTTATTAATGGTCTCAGTTTCGACATTCAAAGGATGGTTAAATTGCATGCTTCACACACTATAAAGGATGCCTATAAAAAAGCCTTAGAAGTTGAGAGGTTCAATAGACCCTCCTCTTTTGCACACACAGGTCAGTCCAAGTCACAATCCATGTTATCAAACGACAATACTATGCCTAATAACATTAGGAGTCAAGAGTCTAGTTTACAGAATCCCTTCCTCTTCGTTGTTTCTCCTAATGTAGTCTAAGGCTAGTAATTCATCGATCATTTATCATAAGTGTCATCATAAGGGTTATATTGTGTCTCGTCATTCCCTATGTATTGGCATTAGATGTTGAATGTGTTAGTTTAGCTGACGCAGGAAGACCAAATTGTTATCCTTTAGATTATCCCTGGCGATGAAGATGATCTCATGAAGATCATGGATGATGAAGCGTGTGTTTGTGTCGTAAGATGGCTATCAAAATTGTAGATAATGATAATTGGAAGCGCATTTTAGTACTTTTCATATACCATACAGAAAGTGTAGATAAGAAATGTAAGTTAGTGATTGATAGGGTTAGTTCAATGAATGTGGTTTCTAAGGATGCCGTTAAATTGTTAAACCTGAAAGTAGAACCACATCCAAATCCTTTTAGAGTAGCTTGGGTGAATGACCATACTTTTCTTGTCGCTTAAAGGTGTCTAGTCTCTATTCAAATAGAGGATTATAAGGATGAAATCTATTGTGATGTTCTACCCATGGATGTTGCCCCATGTTCTTTTAGGTCGTCCTTGGCTGTATGACCTTAATGTTACCAATTTTGCAGAGATAACATTTATTCATTTAAATACAAGGGTAAAAACATTATTTTGAGACCTGCTAAGCCTAAAGGTTGCATTGGTAAATGATGAGTCCTAAACTCATTTATATTTATCCATTTTTCTAGCATAATTTTAGAAGTTTATAATTCATGTTAATGCTGAATTATGGAATGTTCATCAACTTTTTGTTTTGCAGTTATTGGAATGAAAATGAGATAATTCTAGCAAGAAAAGAGAAAACTGGCCAAAGCAACATTCTTGTCGCGATATAGTTTCAGAAGGTTGAGACAGAATCCTAAATGACAAGCAGGAGTTATGTCGCAACAAGGATCAAGTTGAACTCAAACCATAAATGAAGACTGTAGCGACATAATTTTTGATAGACTGACTGATTTTTGTCGCGACAATGGATTTTTATATAGCGACAAAGCTGGAGATGTTCATAAAGAAGAATATCGCGACATTCCTAACCCATGTCGCGACACTGATCAAGAACATGACAATGAAACTCATGCCTCCAACATCTTACAACTCTGGCTCGCGAGCAAAGAATCAAGATAGCGCAAGCTCCATCATGACAAAAAAGACAACTATGTCGCGACACACGATCCATAGTTAGCTTTGATGAGTAAGAAATTTCTGTCACGACAGAGAAATTTTATGTTGCGACAGAAAATAGCAAAACAATGAGACAACTCAAGACAAAGTGCCTGCAACAGAATTTTCCATGTTGCAACAAACATTCCAGCTTATGATAAGACCAAGGTAGATCATATGTCGCACTAGTGTTCATGTTTTCACACAACATTCAGAGTCAACAATGATAGATAAGAATTTTGTCACATAAATCTTTGAAGTCAAGATTGCAACACAACATGAGGGGTCAAGTAAACTTTATTGTGACAGACTCAAGTATCAGAGCGACAAAGAAAGAAAACAAAGTAAAATCTCCGTCAGCGGCTACAAAAGTTAAGAATATGTCGCGATAATAAAATTGTTGAAAGTAAGAGATTTCTATCACGACAAAGAAGTTTTATGTCGCAACAAGAAATGGAAGAGACACAAGACCAACTAAGACATATATGTCACGACAAAGACTTCAATGTTGCAACAAAATACTCACAATGACCAGAGCAAAGACAATTAGTCGATAAAGAAAAAATTTCCGGGCTTCTGAACAATGTAATCAAGGCAACTCTAAGAAACTCTATCAAGGACACAAAATACTATGTTGTAATACAAAGAAGTGCAACAAAAAGAAACTTAGTCGTGACAAAGAATTTGTTGTCGCGACATACTATTCAAGTATTCAAGCTGCAAGGTATTCAAGAATTGTCGTGACACAAGAAAAGCTTTGTCGCGACATAAACCAGACAACCTCAGAAGAACTATGTCGCGACATTGCCAACTCGTTAGGACAAAATTTGAGAAAAGAGCATAAAATTATACGCGATAGAAACGCATGCCACGACAAGATGTCATGCACATAGATGAAAACTTGGCTGTGAGAGAGAACTTTCTTTGTCGCGACAAAGTTACTAATCAATGAATTTTGTGATCCACAATTATCAGCTTGTGAAGTGCTACCCATCATTTGAAAATCTATAAATAAATGCTGCCTAAGGCATCAGGCGCAGCCTTCCGCTAAACTGGGAACTTCGTAGCCGGAGACTCTTGTATATTATTTTCTTTCTTTGCTTAGTTTTTGTGAGTAGCATTTAGTTGCTCTTTGGGATTGAACATCAATCTAGCGTAAAGTTTCGAGCTGGACTAGCTATAATTTTTTTTCTCATTACTGTCTAATTAAATGAATTGGAAATTTTATGGTGTTCATTTATTTCAGTTCGTTTGCAATTTTAGTGAATTTACCTGATGAGTTAGTCACTGTTATTTGTAATCCAGTTTTGAAAAATTGAGCTCCATTTGGGAATGGATCGATGTGATTATTATTTTCTGCTCAACTTGAAAGAGGTTCATAGTTCGAATGTTTGGATTTATTTAATTAGTATTGTTCATGAAGCTACTTGTTCAAAATATTAGTAGCTTCAGACTCAGAAATGATCAGATCTTTCTAATTGCTGGGGAAGCCCTTTCTGAAAGAGGATCGAGATGAAGAATCCCGAGAGTGTGGAGCAAATACTGATAGTATGTTAGACTAATACATCGGGGCGAAATCGAACTCAAAAATCACTTAGATAGATCACTAACTTACTCATGTGAGTGAAAGTTATTAGTCAGATGATATTGTAGGTTTCTCTTCAATTCGATAAGAGGATCTTAATCCCATGTTAAAGATAGATCTAATCAAGGAAATAGAGAATCTTATCAAATTTTAGGATCGATGAGTTACCAATTGTCATGGAAAAGGCTCGCAATATCCTCGCCCATGTGGGCTGCTCTTCAAATCCCAAGAACAGACAAGCATCGAAGCTTTAAAACATCCGTATTTTAGAAAGAGGCTTTATATTCCCTACAAGCAATTGATTGTAATCTATGTATCCGAAAGTAATATGGATTCTCTAATTAGTGAAATGTATGGTTTGGTGGAGAAATCCAAACTATACTACCTTACATCTTTGAGCAAGTTCATATTTCAAACTAATGGTCGAAATTTTATAAAATGACGTTAGTCCATAATTTCACACTGATCTATTTCCCAGTGTTACTTTATCCAGTGAACTCTCCAATCCATTTATTTGAATTCTTTAAATGTAGTTATAGAGTTTTACCTAGTTTTTATTTATTTATTTTGCTTAAGTTTAGAAACAAACCATTTTTAACTTTGGAGTTCAAATAGCAAAGATCTTGAGTAGATGAGGTACTTGATATTTAGATTTGTCATCAATCCTCGTGGGAATGATATATGGGCTTAAATCCATTTTATTACTTGTATGACCTGTGCACTTGCAGTGATTTAAACCAAAATCAATTATATGGATCATTCTTTTAAAAATGGGCTAAACATATGTTTTTATTAAGATTTAACAAACAAGTCATACTTCAAATATAGTGGATTGAAATTTTTTCGATGGAAATTGCACTACTTCGATCGATTTGCCCATGTATAAAGAATTAAATAATCAAGAACGCGACATCTCTAAACCCCTGGAATGAAATCTCAGATATTTTAAAATGTAAGAAGTTCGAGAGAGACGGAATTTCCGAGATTGATACGTGCTAGTGATTACTGGCAAAAGAAGCTACATCCGATTCTCTTCGATTGTCGATGTTCATCTCAAGTGGTTGATTTGCTAGATGATTTTGTTGATATGGTGCCCGGCGAATTGCCTGACTCCACCACCTTAAGAGATAGATTTAGTTCTAGGTTTTCACTGCCTAACCTTCCACATTATAGGATGAATCATTTAGAACACCTTCTACATGTTTTTCTCACTCTCCGAGAGGCCGTTTTTATGTTAACCTTAAGAAGTGTTCTTTTATGCAACCATATGTGCTTTTCTTAGGCTTTATTGTGTCTGAACATGGCATTTCAACTGATCCCGAAAAGGTTAGAGTTATTAGGGAGTGGCTTGAACCAAAATCTATCACTGAGACTCATAGTTTTCATGGTTTAGCTTCTTTCTATAGGCGATTTCTAAGGGGATTTAGCACTATTATGGCTCTTATCACAGAATGTTTAAAAAATAAGTGGTTTCAATGGTATAATGCTGCTTGCCAGGCATTCAGAGAAATCAAGGTCAGAATGACTAAGGCACCTATTTTGAGATATCCTGATTTTACCAATGTTTTGAGGTTAAGCCAGGATGCATCAGAGTAGGTATTTGCAGTCTGAGTCAAGAAGGTCACCTTATGTTTTCTTTAGTGAAAACTCACTATGCTAAAAGACGATATTCTACATATGATAAAGAGTTTTGCGCAGAAAAGCGTAGTCTTCGCTTTTGTGAGGTTTTATTTGTCGCTCTACCAATTTGTGTTGTTGACCACCAAGCTTTAAGATATTTAAACTCACAAAATAAATCAATGCTCGACATGCTAAGTGGGTCAATTCTTTGAATGAATATTCTTTTGTGCCTAATCATCATGTTGGTATTGAAAACAAAGCTACTGATGCACTTAGTCGATTAATTGTTACACTTCATCGTATGAGTGCTCATGTCATTAGGTTTGATAGATTGAAAGATGAGTATTCAGCAAGTTCTGACTTTGGTGTTATTTACGATGAGATTAGTAATGGTAACCATCATGAGTATGTTGACTTTCTTGTTGAAAATGGTTATATGTTTAAAGTGACTAAATCGCGGCATACCCTGATATCATTTGGTGGTTTTATTGATTGGGATGCATGCAGTGGTTTAGTCGACATTTCAGTGAGATAAACTATTGTCTTGGTTGAAGATAGATTTTATTGGCCTTCTCTAAAAAAAGAATGTTGCTAGGATAGTTGCATAATGCAGAATATGTTAGTTAATTAAGGCTAAGAAACAAAACATGGGTTTATATACCCTTTACTGTTTCTTCCGCGAACCTCGAAGGGTATTAGTATGAACTTTTGGGTTTTGGATTTAGAAAGCTCAAGGACATGATTCAATTTTGGTTGTTATTGATATGTTTTCTAAGATGGCACATTTTATTCCATGTAACAAAACGAATGATGCTTCACATGTTGCTAAATTATTTTTTAGAGAAGTTGTTAAATTGTATGGTCTGTCTTCCACCATCAGGATCCGATAGGATGTGAAATTCGCACTATTTTTGAAAACTTTTTGGAAAATTGCTCGATAATTACTTTGAAATTTTCATTTGCTTTTCATCCTCAAACTCACGGCCAAACCGAGGTTGTTAATCAGAGTTTAAGTGATATGCTTAGGTGTCTGGGTCAGCAAACAAGGTGTCTGGGATTTACCTTGTCAACAACTGAGTTTGCTTATAACAATTCCGTTAACCGTTCAACTGGTAAAAGTCATTTTCAAATTGTTAATGGCTACTCATCCTATTACACCCATTGTCTTGTTCCTTACCACCTCACATGTGTGTGTCTGAACCTCGTTAAAAATTTGCAAACACATCCGTGACTTACATGCCGAGATTGGGGGCGAAAGATTTCTAAGAATGAAGAAAGATAAACTAATGTCACGTGCATCATAGATGTAAGGAATTTAATGCCAGGAATACTGTCATGGTTCACATTCATCCCGAAGAATTCCAAAAAACGCTTTTAAAAAAATTTATGAAAAGCCATGGGCCCTTATTCTATCATTCATAAACCAGGATCTAATGTGATATTTTCGATTCATCTAATGACATGGACATTAGCCCTATTTTCAATGTAAAGGATTTGCTACCTTACTAAGGCACTTTTACCTTCTACTTTGCTTTCTAGTGTCACAGTGAAGCTCAAAAGAAGGTGAACCCACTATGCCTTCAAGTATGCATTCTAAAGAGTATGGTGGATATTATCCTTGATGATGAGTTTGTGACTTCTAGAGATGGTGGTTTTCAAGTGTTTCCTAGTCAAATGGTACGGGCCGTCCCGATTCACGCTACTTGGATACATGAGGATGATCTTTGTCATTCGATCTTCTTTACTGATCGCTACCTTTCTCTCACTTTCTGAGTCAAGTTCTTTTCTACCCGGAGGGAATGATGGGGCATAGAGTAGGCCCATATTTATGCCTAGACGAGATAGGAAGCCCAAGTCTAATGATGATTTTTATTATTGTTATTATTTATTTAATTGTACTTTTTGGGCCATGCCTAAGCCCATAACTGTTAGGGTTTTCTGGTGGTGCCTATAAATAGTATCTTATGTTATTGTTTTTTTTGAAGACTTGATACTTATATTGAAAAACTCGAGAATTTTTTGTTTTGTTTATTTTATTCGCTTTTTTTTTCAATTTTATTTGCTCTCAGGAAATGAGCTACATAAATTAGAGAAAGATGAAAATACTCTAGCCCTCCTCAAGAGAAGGATCGACGCTAAATCAATCCTCTCTCTCTCAATGCAGCCTAAGTGGTCCTAAAAATGTTGGAAAAATTCCTAACTCTCTCAAGTATGGTATGGTTACTGATCGGCTTAGTCCAACTCTAGGTTCCCCTTTTGATCCGTAAAGAAAAGATATGTGTTCGACTACACCGGGATGCAAGATTAACTGATTTTCATCACACTCAAGTCCCTATGTCTAGAAGAAGACTCGAAAGAAATACACCTACGCCCACCCAACTTCTCCGGGTGTTAACCTTATAGTTTATAAACAACCTTATTTTGGAGATCCTCACCAAAACAACGCATACCTTTGGTTTGAAACTATTTTCTCTAAAGCTCCTTTTGTTGATGTGCTCCTGGATCTTAAATTTTAACCCCAAGGAAGAAGTCTACTCCTCCATAGGATGTGTCACAACATCCATGAATAGATAAGAATCCATGCAAAACATGAAAAATAGAAACTTTATTTAAGAATCGTGGTCAGCGTGACTCAAATTCTAAACAAACTAAAAACTATCCAAAAATCCAAATAGAAGAATAATGAATGTTTGGATCTTGTTTCCCCTTATTTTTTATACATTTATGGTGGTTTGGAGAATAGGTTGCAATGTTTCCTAATCGATTACAACACGTTTGGGGGTCAAAAAATAACAAGAAACGCAATTTGGATCGAATATGAAACTTTCTATTTCTGACTCGCACTCACTTGAAAATCTCACAGTCACTTGTATGAGTGCGAGATCTCGCACTAACTTGTGTGAGTTTCCAAAAATAACAACTTGTAAAAAAGGCAAGTTTCCACTTTTGATAGGTTCCCTCCTTTTGACTTCCAAGCCTTCAAATAGGTCCCAAACTCGTTCCTCTTCGTCCCATGTGGCCTTAAAACATGAGTGAATCATTCTTTTGAAAGTTCAAAATCTTCTACTCCTTCCACAAAGGATGCAATTAAGCTTAAAAAGTCACAAAAACACAAACTAGATGGAAACATTAGTAGCTTTGCTTTTAGACCAACAATTCTCATATCATTAATCACATAATTACCACCTCAAAAGGGCAGAAAATATAGAAATTCACTTATGTAAAATGCCACTTTTTTAGCAGCTTATAATACCCCCAAATAGCTTATGTCTAATCCTCGTGATGCCCGGTACCCGGGGTTCATCATCACCCATCAACCCGAGAAAACCCTCGTGGATTATCGAGTAACCCGATCCCACATCGTGTGTCCCATTTATCGAGATCCATAATTTAACAAAAATCGGACAAAGTCTCCTTTGTACGGGGAGCTCTATCCAAAACCCAACTTGTATAATAATACAATCACATGACCCATTCGGGGCCCAATATAACACAATGATCGTGACCGCCCATATTTACGTGCAAAAAATTACAACTTTGCATAAAAATTACATATGAGTTCACTCACCATTAATACATTAGTACATGTCAAAATGAATTTACTTCAAACATTTTACAAAAATGATTACAAAGCCACAAGCTCGCTTTCTTCACTCTTGCGGCTCTGGATGAGAACCGTCCAACAGCGCATTTCCCGCACCTGAAATGTTATCACATATAGGGTGAGCTACGCCTAGTAGAGTAATTCCTACAGAGGCTACTCCCAACCTAAGTGTACATGCAATGTTCACCTTAACAATGACATTCACATCATAGTTCCAAACAGGAATATGCAATCCTAGGTTGAAATTCTAAATGCTATGCCATGAAACGTAGATAAGACTCACTTATGTAATATGCACCACACAAATGCGCGATGCCCATGCATGATAAACCGCCATTGATGAACTGCCATCCAATGATCTTTTACAACAAAGTCAAGAAAAAGGATACATCCTCTGAATAGGTTTTATCGCATCGAGCACTCACCTCAGGTGCTCCTGTTGTTCGACGAAGAGCCTTTGGGCCATATATACCATTCATAGCTTGAATGTATGTCACCATCAAGAATAGGTACCATTCGAGGATTGATGATTTATTCGATCACCAGAGGGGCGAGCTTATTATAAGATAGATCTCCAATCCGCTACCATTAGTCGAGGATAGGAGGCGCATATCCCTAAGATAGTCATAGGACACGACATACAAGACTTCAAGCTCACAAGAATGCCTTCTGATTGACGACGTTCAACAACATTCATGGATCTCATGCATAGGGTATTCCAACCCTCTATCTAGACGGCAGGGTCTTCATTGACGACATCTTAATCTACTCCAAGCTTTGAGGAGGAAAGATGAGTGTCTCGAGAATCGTCTCCGCACTCGAGAGACCATCACTAATGCCAAATTCAAGAATGTGAATTTTGGACTTATTGAGGTGAAATTTAAGACATGTGGTATCGATTGAGTGTATCCGTGACCTAAGGTCGAGGCGCTTATGAATCGGGAGAGATGTGTCGGCCTGAGATACGCAGCTTCTCTGATCATATTACAGAGGTTCATCGAGGACTTTTCCCAATTAGCTACACCTATGACCAGATTGACCCTAAGGAGGTCAAGTCGAGTGGAACAATCAGGTGGAGAGCATTCCAGGAATCAAGAAGAGGTTTACTTCAACTCCTATAATCGATAGTTCCGCAGAGGGACAGAGGTACACCTGCGGTATCGTTATGCCTCGAATGTAGCACCTGGGTTGTGTTGATGTAGTCCGGGAGGGAAGTGGCTTATGGTTCTCGACAGTAAAGAACCAAGTGCAGAGTTACCCCACACATGACATGGAGTTGGTGGCCATTGTCTTTTCATTGAAGATTTGGCGCCACTACCTATACAGTGAATAGTTTGAGGTGTTTTCAGACCACGAGAGTCTGAAGTACATTTTTACACAGTGGGACCTCAACATGGGGCAATGGCCGGGATGGAATATCCGAAGACTGAGCGATCACTCTTGTACTACCAACCCAAAGAAGGCAAATGTGGTGGCTGATGCATTCACCGGAAGTCGCGAGGAGGTCGCATGGCTTCCCGGATGGGTGATGCCTCAAGGTCAAAGGGGATACTCAGCCCACCATAGGGATATGCTCGTGGCAATTTCGGGGAGTTTAGTGGCTACACCATCCCTATCGAAAGCGCAGTGATTGAAACACGGGACATGGATATAGATATATCACGTCCAACAAAGGGACCACTACAAAAATGTGCGATGAAGGTCGGGCCATTCAAACATATGGTAGTCTTTAGTGATGGTATGGTCAGGGTCCCCAAATTTCACATCCGCGAGAAGATCCTCGTGGAGCTCCTACTGTTCTGGCTGTTGTGCACCTAGGTGGCATGAAGATGTGTTCATGATCTTTTGTCGTCATGACATCGAGTGGATGAAGAAACAGTCGAGAGTTCGTCACAATGTCTCACGCGGTCAAAAGGTAAAGCCCGAGCACCGGCCGGGATTACTCCAAATTCTTAGAGGTAGTTGAGTGGAAGTGGGAGCATGTCACGATGGATTTTGTGACCCACTTGCCACTGACATCGCGAGGGCATGACGCGGTGTGGGTAATAGTGGACCGACCTTACTAAGTTGGCACACTTTTTTGGTAGTGCGGATGACCTTCACTTTAAGGGGAATGTTGCAGGTTGTACGTACGAGAGATTGTTCAATTGCATGAAGTGCCAATATCTATAGTGTCGGATCGGGATCCCAGGTTTACGACTCACTTTTGGAAAAGTTTTCAACGAGCCATGGGGACACAGTTGATGATGAGCACAACTTTTCACCCCCTGATGGACTGTCAATCAGAGAGGACCATCCAGACTTTAGAGGACCTGCTACTAGCATGCGTCCTTGATCTCAAGGGTAGCTGGGAAGAGCATTTACCCATAGTAGAATTCGCCTACAACAATAGTTACCAAGCGAGCATACAAATGACACCCTATGAGGCACTATATGGGAGGCCTTGTCGATCTCCGATTTGTTGGACGAAGGTGGGAGAAAGAACCACTACGGGTCCGAATTTGGTTAGACACACTTGTGAGAAGGTGGATTTGATATGGAATCGTCTTCTCAAGACTCAGAGCCGGCAGAAGAGCTATGCCGATAGACGCTACCGACCTTTAGAGCCTGAGAGGAGATCATGTCTTCAAGGTGATGCCAAGAGAGGATGGTCGATTCTAAGCCGGAAAGCTATCACTGAGGTATATCGGACCCTTCGAGGTACTGAGGCGCGGGTATGGTTACTTACCGGCTTGGCGCATCGCTGCTTATCTGGGTGTTCATGCAGATTCCATATCTTCATGCTTCGAAAGTACGCTCCAGATCCGACCATATAATCGAATCAGCGTTCATTGCTAATGCGTGGAACTTTGAGGAGGGACCGGTACGTGTATGGATAGCCGATTTAAGGTTTTGCGAGGCAAGACTGTGAGGCTAGTGAAGGTCTTGTGGCAGCACCGATGCGTGGAGCAGGCAACATGGGAACACGAAGACACTGTGCATGCTAATTTTCCTTTCCTATTTGAGGATGAAGGTATGTTTTTACTCATTTGGCATTAAATGACAGTTGCATATGCATGTAAATTGAATTTATATGTGTGTGAATTTTAATTTAATTTTAATTCTTTTTTATAGAATGTAAAACCTGTAAATTTGAAGTTTTGAATTTTTTCGAAAAATGGCAAAATCCAGAATCGGTTGTACTGCGTGCCGTATACCTGAAATTTGTTGGGATTCTGATGATGAAACGGACTTCACTGCTGGATGGTCTCACTAAATTTAGTTACCCAGATGAATTTCGTTGAATTCCGAAATAGTCAGATTTTCACGATTTTCGGAGCGTCCGGCCTGGTGGACCTTAAAAATAGGATTTTTGAGTAAAATCTCAATAGTGAAAAAATAAATTAAGTAAATTTCATTTAAAATAAATTGAACTTGAATCTAAGATTGTTAAATTGTTTCATGGCGTAAAATGCATACTATCTCACACTTACACTACTACCTGCTGGATTATATAATTATTAAAAAACCATCTGATCTGTCATAGATAAAGGGAGAGAAAGGAGAACTCCAAGCTTCTTTTTTTGATCTATGGAGTTCCGCCGGTTGGATTTTGTCTGGTTAAGGCTTAAAGTTCACTCTTTCTACTAAGGGCTAATAGCGCGGGTACAAATGAGGGATTTCACCGAAGATCCAAGGGAGGAGATTTCGGGAAATCAAAATTTTCGGGATTAGGAGGTGTTCTTGAGACCTCATTCGGTTCTACTACACTCTAAGAGGTAGAGATTCTTCCTACTTTGGTTTATTTCCACCCTAAGGGCCGATTAGAATGTCGTGTAGAGGCCTCTACGGACTGCTTATTTTATTTAGAACCGGCGAAAGCTGTTTTTATGGCTTATTTGTAGGTTGGTTTGGTTGTGGTCTTTGGCAAGGACCAAATATGTGAAAAAAAAATTATATGTGAGTGGTTAAGGGAACAGACAAAATTTCCCTGTGACCTTTGTTCTTGTTTACCATAAACTTGGCCTACAAAACCTAAATTGACACTCCAGCTGGATATGAACCTCTAAGAACAAGAGCTACAAATTTAAATGAGACTGAGGTTTAAATTCATCTTTAAAACCTAAAAATGAGTTTACAATAAGGACACTGATTTTGTCCTCTACTGAGTAAATTTCATGTCGTTTTCGACCATATATTGCGTTATATCCATTCAAATGATGTGAATCAAATCTCTAATGAAACTAGGATTAATTCATGAGAGTAACTTTTATGAAGAAAAGTATGGTCAAATTATGAAAGACCCGAGAAATTCCAATTTCTGGAAAAAGGGCAAAATCGTAATTTCGGTTACAAATTTGTAATTTCGGTAAAAATTCCGAAATTTATTCTCTAGATCTCAGATGATGAAACAAATTTCACCGTTGGAATCGTCTCACTAATCTAGCTAGCACGTTTATTTTCCCGCGACCCGAGATAGCTCCACTTACACATTTTCGAGGCATTGTAGCTCGGTGTCAAAACGATTTTCGGTGCGACTTAAAGTCACATTATAACACGCACTCATGTGCCATGAGTGGTATGAGAGAATGATGAAAATGGACGGCCGAGATAGGGCCGAGTGTCAAAACTGGGAAAAGAATGACATAATGGTCATTTAAAATTTGATTAAAGCGAGGATACACAAATACCAATAGTGTTTGTCTTCCACCAGAAAAAGGGAGCAATGTAATCAAGCAGAGGACTTACTGCGGAGTTGCGAACGGGTTTTAGAGCGAGAAGGTTGCACTCTCTCAGACATTCCGCAATCCACCGTCTGGCAAACTGGACGCAGAAGGAAAGTCGCTCTACGCGAGAGGCCTACGCCAAGGTACCTGGATGAAGGAGTTTAGACAAACTCTGTGAGGTAGTGATTCCTCCTCACTCGTGGCTTTACTTTTCGTTTAAGAAATATGTTGATGTTTCGAAGCCGGACGAGCCGTGAGCGGGAAACAGTTGACGGCCCCAAAACTCGTGACCGAAATTTGAGAATTTTTTTAGCCCTCTCTATGCAAACTGCGGGGGTTAAATGTCAGGCATCCTTGGTGATGTTCTATGCTATAAATGATGCTTTGATGTGTGTGAGGCCGGAAATGGCCGTGAAATTCGAGTTCACAAAGTGAACCGACGATTGGTGATTTTTCGGGAATAGTAACCGAGGGTTTCACTATTCCCGAGAATATAAATTTTGAGAATTAATGTGTTTGGTCGAGCACCAAGTAGAATTTGTTTCGTTTGATCATTAGCCCATGTGAGCTAATTTGATGTGATGAAATGCGAAATTACATAACATGATCAGGTGATTTAATTTTATGTGAATATATGCATGTTTATATATTTGCATGTATTATGACTCCAGAATGGAATTGGCATCATGCATTCCATATGCATTGGGACACCCTAGACTCGTAGGAGGAGTGCATGAGATGAGTCAAGAGAAAATGGTTTCCGAGATTGCCTAAAACGATAATTATCCGAGGGTACCCATACATATAAAATATCAATCGTCTGAGACGCCCAATTGATATACATCTGAGGGTAGTCCATAAATAATATCAATCGTCTGGAGATTCAATCCCAATTGATATATATATATATATATATATATATACATCGGGAGGATTGTCCACAAGAAAACATAATAATTTCTCTATACGAGGCTTAGGCAAGTGTGAGGGAGTCGGTGAGGACTCGGGGTAGCTGAGATGATCGTTAGACATTCAAGTAGGATCATGCATTTGCTTGAATGTGTGTTTACTTTGGAGCATTGCATATGCATTTAGGTGGAGAGTAGCCCACTTAGGTGATTCCACTATCGAGCATTAGCCACTCCCGTCGAGGATGGCTTTACAGCATGTGTGGAGCTATGGTAGACTGGGGTCATTCCTGTAGGACTGAGTTTTAGAAGAGAGCCTAATGTGGCTTTGATGGTTCTACATGTATGAATTGTTTCAATTTAATATATGTCAGAGCAAGAGTAAAAACAATTGAACTCGAAACTATCGATATAATCGATATATATATATTGATGAGTAAAGTATCAGACGGCCCAAGCTACTGCTTGTACTCATGATATTGATGTTTGAGACAGTTATATACTGTGTTTTTGTATTCAGTAGAGCTCCCGCACAGCTGAGACTCGCCGACCATAAAATGCCTGGTTACCCGACATTCAACACGAGTATTCCGCGGTCGACGGTAGTCAACTGACCCCTGCTCTCAGGGGGCTGCCATTAAATTGCATCGCAGCTTTCTTAGGTATACGAATACCTGTGGAGCTCTGTTTGGGTATCCATCACCACTTTGGTGTTTGATGTAGAGATGTGTATATGGAAACCTAGAGATTAAGGATTTGAAGGCTAGCCATAGTTTAAGAACATCAAATTAATTAGGTGTGGTTTCATGTCGTAGTTTAGGTATGAGATTACCTAGGAAATCACTAGGACAAAACTTAGACACCGCATGCATGTGTTTGATGTTTTGTGTGATTTGATAAATTTGTTGTGTGAAAAATATTCATAACATGAATGATGATCATGTATTGTATGGTTTCAGGTGCTTGTTGATTAGCACCTAGAAAAACCATGATGTGTTGGAAGTTTTTAGAAGTTTTACAAATAGGAAATCGAAACCAAGAGGAGAAATAAAATAAATTAAATAAATTCATTTGGTTTAATGGATGATAAACTAAAATTTAATAAATTTTAAGGTCAACACTAGGCTTAAGTGTCGGATCAAGATGTTTGAGGAGATTTAGACAAAAATGTCCAAAATGAAAAAAAACGAGGTGAAGAAATATAATTTTCTAAGGTTTTACACGCTGTAAGATGGAAGAAAATCAAGAAAATAAATTTTTATAAATTTATTTGAGTATCCTCGAAAATGAAATAGGTGTCTATTTCCGTATTTTCCCAATAGCCGGAAATAAAACGGGAAAAAAGGATGAGTATTTCGCTCCAATAGCGTAACAGAGGGGCTAGGCATGTGAGGTCGGGCTTCGCAAGACGTTTCTTGGCACATGCGGCAGACAAGACGGGCAAGGCGTGGGAGCGCAAAGTGCGCTACGGCAGTGGACGCGGGCACGCGGTGACCAGTCATTGGCGCGCTGTCAACTGCCAGGCACTTGGTGTGCACTCACCGCTTTTGGCCCATGGATCAAGACGTTTCGAGTCAATTTTTGACATGCTCGTGAACCCGCTCATGGAACACTGTTCATCACAAAATTTTCGAAAAAAAGAAATAAAATCAAATAAAATTAGACAAAATTTTCGAAAAATAAAATTTTCAAAAATGAAATTTTCGAAAATAAAATTTCATTAAACAATATTTTAAATGCAGAATTACTGCCTCAGACCATCTCTGTAAATGTGCAAGGACAATTGTATACACCGATTTATGTGTATGAATAGTGTCTCGATCAGGTTTATGCCTTAGATATACCTAAGATTGAGATTTAACCGCCATGTAAATTGTATGGCTAGTAGAGGACGAGGCGAGAACATCCAATGGGTACTAACAAAGCACCACCGGCGACTGACCAACCACCCGCATTCGACCAACCACCGCATTTGATCACAGCTCAGAGGCCGTAGGTATTACGCTGCAGCTTATAGCACAGCCGGTATAAAGAGGTAGTCGTGGGGTCCTAGTAACCTCCGTATAGTACGATCATCCTCCGACATCTGCTGTGGGGAGGATCCGATGGTGGGCGTATCATTGTTCATACAGATCGAGTAGCTGTGTTGGTTAAGCAGATTACCTCTAACACTACCAGATTAGACTAGATGTGTTCCAATGCAGAGGAGGCTCAAATATGGTGGAAATGGGCAAGGACCCTAGACATTAGAGAAGCCTTTTGTTTTGTGAGTCTCCCTCAGTGATTGTGTGGCGAGAATAGTGGATGATATGTCGTGGGTTGTGAGTTGGAGATCCTGTGGACTCTACTCACTGGATCTAAGGATCATAGATACGTGTCGTGAGTTCGATGTCATCTGGGATGGATCACGATGTTACATGTGGTTGTTATCGATCAGGAGCGTAGAGGGTTACCACCTACACAGACTGTGACCGTGGTATTTCAGTGGGGACAAGTATGACATTTTGCCCCGCATAAGATACGAGTTCAGCGGTCGTGGACAAGCAATGTCAAGCTAGCCAGTTTCACCAGAGGACGAGGTGAGACCAGACTAGATGCACTTCGAGTAATTCATGGCATGCTGATGTGTTTTTTTCCGATGAGCCACCCGACTACCTCCACATGCGATGTAGACTTCGTGACAGTTACATTGCATATCACCCATCTCTATGACTCCGCATAGATGGCACCTATTGAAAGTCAGAACTCGCAGTCCACCCATGTGGATTTAATGGATAAGAGGTTCATTGCATCGAGCACTTCACCATGGGGCGCTCCCGCTTGCTAGCGAAAAGCAGGCTGACAAGACCATTCTGACCGCATTGACTATCGATAATAACAAAGGTTACGACAAGAATCTGCACCCATTACCGAGGATCGACGATTTGCTCGGACACAGAGGAGCGGTCTACCCAAGATGTAATTCCTCGTATCGTTACCACTGCCTGAGGGTTGGGAGATGTACATCCCTAAGACAAATAAGCAGGCGCAAGCATGGGCACTTTGAGTTCACTAAGTGATGCCCTTGGATCGACGAATGCGCCACAAGATTCACGGACCTCATGCATGTGGTGTTCCAACCTTATCTAGATCGCTTGTCGAGTCTTCGTGGATGACATCTCGATCTACTCTACGAGTGGGAGCATGAGTATCACTGAGGATCGCTTTTACAACCGCTGAGACCATCACAGACGCCAAGTTCATTAAGCTACAGTTTCGCTTATCGAACGAGATTTTTAGGACACGTGGTGTCGCATCGGGAGGTCACGACCCAGGAAGGTCGAGGCCGTATTGAGATAGAAGAGACCAAATGTCAATATTTTAGACAATGAGTTTCGATTGGCTGGTATTACAGAGATTCGAGAAATCTGGCCAAGTTGTCCATTCCTAAGTGTGATCGTAGAATTCCGCCACGTACGTGGACTCCATGGTCAGGATGGCCCCGACCATGCAGAGAGATCGAGGATGCCCTGAGCACTCCTGATGCGGTGATGGCAATGGAGGGAGGATCAGCCTTTTCTAGTTCTAGAAGAGGTAAGACTGGGCTTCACACGAAGCCTCTCGTGACGCGGCCGGATCGGGTACGCGAGATCGATTGCCCTAGAGACGTGATCCCAGACTTCGGGACAATGCACCCCGCTAGCTTTAACAGAGAGCATACTCTGCCTATCTCCACACCCTAAGACGGCGTAGAACCAGCTTCGCTGGGTGCTATACAAAGCACTTTCTTAACAAGACAGATAGCCATAGGGGCCGTGAAAGGGTAAAGGTCGTGAAAGACTGAGTCGCAGCTGGAAGCATGGTGGACCTAGGTGGCAGACATATTATCGGGTCAGCACATCGCTCGACACGATGAGTCGGGACAAACCATCTGGGTCACGTCATACCCGACACCCACTCGGATCTCGGCCAGTGTTGGCGCCTTTAGAGAAGCCAGAATGCATGTTCTTCCCTAGGATGTGAGAGAGTCAATCTCGATAGCCCGGGATTAAGGAGTGAGAGATCTCGAGATTCGCTCTCGTGGACCTGATCGTGTCACAAAGATGACATCATCAAGGCTCGCGATGCACTCCGCAACATCGCTGGCCGAGCCCAGCGCGGCGCACGGCATTTGGCCATTCACCACTTTATGATGTGGGTCAGTTTGTCTTAAACTACGTCCAATGAAGACTCATAAGACGAATCAGAAATGGAAGAGTAATTAAAGTGTGTCAAGTAAAGAAAAAAGGGGGCCGTTAACTCTAAGGTGAGAATCCCGGAGTTAGTGGTGTAAGAGACCCAGAGATATCCCAAATTTCGTAGGAATGCAAGAGGCCTGCAGTTGTGTCGGTGTTATGTCGCTCGAGAGATGAAAACACGCGGTCGTTATCACTTAGACTTAAAGTCGAAAGGATGTGAGCTCGGGTGACTCAGATTCGATAACCCTTGAAATTGCATCGTAGTCAGCCTGCAAGGGCTCTCAGATATGGATGTCATTCATGACACGGACTAGGCCGACGGTCCATTGGATTGTCGTTGATTGTGACTCGGAAGGTTAGCGCTTACACACAAAGTAAGAGCTCGTGTAGGCTACACGTATGCTGAAAGGCGATAGAGGACACCGCGAGCATCGTCCTGGGCCTCTAAGGGCAGAGGAGCACTCGTTCTTAGTGGAATCTTCGCCTACAACAGCTTATCGTGCGTAGTATACGCATGGCGCCATACGAGGCATCAGGATGGGAGCCATGTAGGCCACCGTTATGTTGACCGGTGCGGAGAGAGCTCCATCACGGTCCCGATCCGATTAGAGACACCCTGAGAAGGCTGGAGCTTGGATACGACAACGCCTCTCACGCCGTGAGCGATAAGAGTTATGCGTGTGCGATCAGCCGACTTTTGAGTTCGAGGTCGGATCATGTCTTCAAGGTGATGCCTAAGAGAGGAGTGGTCGCCCGGCAAGTGCTAAGAAGCTATCGCCAAGATTCATTGGGCCTTTCGAGATACTCGAGAGAATAGGCGTCAGAGCTGCATCGGCCGCTTTAATCGCCAAAGATGTCGTGTCCACGAGGTGTTTCACGTCTCCATGCTCCTATACGCCAGATCCAAACTCACGTAGAATCGACAATGTGACGATCGAGACCGACGACCTTTCGGCGGAGGACCAATATGTATTTTTTGGGATAGTTGTTCACCTCCTTTCCGTGATGCGACCAAAAATACCTTATACAAATTTATACTACATACCTGCTGACTAAGATTCAACTCCCAAAGCAATGCCATGAAACTGTTTGTCAGGTTCCTTTCTATCGCATCATTAGTAAGCCGTTTCCTTGCAAGAGTAAATCATTTTCTTCTCTCGCTTTGATCCATGATGCCGCAAGGTACAGTCGAACAAGTAGTAAATCGATTTAAGTCCAGACATCGTTCTAATAGAGATCTCAAGAATTCTCAATCAACCACCCCGACTAATTAACTCTATACTATTTGACTTTGATAGGCAATTGAAATATTCTTAGCAAACTTTAAAATAATAAAACTAAGAAAAGTGACTTAATAACAAATGAATTAAAACTCGAAAAATCTAAAATAAACAAATTCGGGACCGGTCGGCTTATCTTTAAAGGGAGCATTGAAAATATCGCTATCAGGAAACATCAATCCCCGCACTACTATGTAACTCGTTTCACAACCACGTATTTAAAACCCGTCCAAGGAATAGGTAGTGCAGATGGGATCTTCTCCTACAAGACTGCTCATCATCTTAATCTTCCCCATTCTTTCAAGACAGAGGATTAGATAACTACTTTTAACTGGCTGCCTTGTTCTTGATATTTTTCTTTTCAATGCTTCATATCTCGAATACGGATCAGAAACTTTAGCTCCTAAGACATAGTTTAGTACGGCTTACACTTTACCGGTTTCTCTTCCTCAAAATTGGAACAAGCTTCATCATTTCCTTTGATTAGATCCTCGCTTAACACTCGATTGAACTTACCTGCTCGAATCGAGGTGAACTCGCATTTTTAAACTGATGTCATCCAACTCAATCTCGATTTCAAGTGAGAAGACGATGATCTAATTTTAAATTCACGTGAGCTCATTAGGATCTTCATTAATGTTCGTGATACCCTCGAGAAATTGTTCACTACTTCTCGTGAATGCCTTCTCCGTGTCACTCAGAGGACCTCCTGAAAATCAGAGCATGAAACAATCCTATTATTGCATAGATTAATCGATATCAGATCGATACGTAATATTCAACCAAGAAGTAGATTTATAAACTCAAGTTCAAGAAATTTCGATAAATTTCTACAGAAAGATAAATTTAACAACAGAGTCTATTCATGGAAGCCGTTTCAAATTACTTTATTACACCCTACAATGGCTTTCTCGATCAAGAGAATCATCAGATCTGACACTGGAACCGACTCCAAAATTCCTTGTCTGTAATTTGCACATCCAGCAAGAATTAAAGAAATACACTCTCGCATTCAGCTTCTACTTTAACAGCTAACGTCCATATCCAAAATTTGAAAGAAATAACAATCTAATCTAAAATAACTACAAAACAAAGAAAAAGAAAATTAAAATACATGAGCCTTAGGCTACCCAGATCTCTCATGAAGTCACGAGTCGCTTTCCTTCAATAAAGAACGCTATTTATAAATGGTTCAAGTCAGCCCTAACTTTCATGCGCCCTGCGGATTTCATTAATCGGCCCGCGAAGGTTAATGTCGCTAATTCGATTCTTCATCAAGCATCGCTTGTCTAAACATTTGCTCTGTGTTTTTATTCGTCGTGATCGCTTCTTGCAAGATCCCTCGTTCTTCCTATGTCGTACCTCGGATTCTTTTGTCGCGATCGGGGCTTGTCTCAAAGATACGTCGCGTGCTTTATTTGCCGCGACATCGCTTGTCTAATCACTCATCCATTCTTCCCAAAGAAGGTTCATCTCCGTCGCGACCTCTAAATGACGCTTCGACCCAATTCCTCGCAAGTCGCTCCGATACCCAATTTCAGAACAATTCCTCGAGCGTATGTCGATGTCGCGATCTCTTCTTAAATGTCGCTGACTTTATGTTCAGCTTCCGGAAATCTAGGTCGCCACTTATTCCGTGGTCATGACCTCAATGTCTACCGATCGCCTTCACCTCGCCGCGACCTCGAAATGGTGTCGCGACATCATGTCTGTTTCTTCATTAATTTATGGTCGATCGACTTTGAGTTTCACATGACCGCCGTTTCCGCCTTCAATCGCTCTTATGTCGCGAACATCGAGTTTTGTGGTTGCGACCTGATGTGATTCTCTTCACATCGCCAAGGCGCCGCGACATCAGTCCTTTCTTTCTCGTAGCACCTCCTCGCGACACTGCCTCCACCTACCATGTCATACTGCCACCACCGCTCCACTCGCAATATCCTCTTCTCTTGAATTTCCCCGCCGAGCAGCGCTTGCGAGTTATTCCACATTTCGCATATAAATCGCTGTTTTTGTATAGAAATCAATCGAAAATGGACTAAAAATAGTATGACTTTAAGCTCATCAAACTCCCCCAAACTTAAATTTGCTTGTCCCCGAGCAAAGAAAAGAAAGATTTGCTCGGTCTCCTCAAACAAAAGGACATTTTTCGTTTGTTTTGCAAGCTTGCAACCAATTTAATCGAAAGCACTAATCAGATTCTTTCCTCGTATATCTAGCTTCAAGTTCGTATGAAGGTTAGTCTCATCAATCCGGCAGTACAAAACTAAATTGTTGAATTTGTTTTATAAACAAGATAGCCGCTTGATCCCTGAAAAGTAGTTGGTCTTCTTTCCTCTTTTTCTTAGTGAGTCGGCTTAACCCTTTCGAGGTCCCCACGCTGATCCTTTCTTCAAGATTTTCCAAATTCCATATGCTTCAAGTTGCTCATGTTGATCTCCACTAATGTAGGTAATCTAACCTTCAAGATCAATCAGTCTTTTAGGTTTGTAATGTCGCTTATGGTCTTCATGGGATGGATGTGGAACTTTTAGGTTAAGATTACCTGCACTTTCTCCTTTCTACTTAACCGTCGCCCTTCTTTTTCCTTGCAATTTCTTTAATCGATTCCCCCAAACTTCATCTGGGTATCTTCTTGATCTCTTTTTGTTTAAAAATTGTCTATTCCCATTTCTCATTTGTACTTCAATCGTTGAACTTTTTTCCTGGCTACCATTCGTAAATAGTGCAATGTTCTCAGTTTTTTAGGCTTCTTAACACTCTTAGCGAACTTGCTTAATAACCCCATACCAATCTGGCATTAGGTACTAAGTGTTGAAACACCCCTAAGAACTTAATTGCTCAAGAGAGCAGTCACAAGACAAAACTTTCCTTTAAGCTTTCTTTCTCGTTGTATCTTCCCATGATCTTTCTCTCTTCTCACCCTTTTCTCGTATTTTCCTTTTAGTTCCCAAAAAATAATACATACTCCCCAAACTTTATCTCTTCCTCCTTTCTTTGAATTTTGGGTAATCGAGGTTCTTTTACCGGGAGGATTAATTTTATCTAGGTCAAGCCGATTTCCAATGGCTTGTTTTGAAGATAAGGATTGTTTTGGCTCAAATTCAGAACTAAGGTGTATGTAAGCATATAAATAAGGGTGGCTGGGACGGCTCAAACTCCGCCAAGGACGGCTCCAGGATTACTTCTCGCACAGATCACCCAGATTTCGCCTTGATCAATAATCTAACAAGTTCTAGAATTCCGCTTGATTAACTGGGTGGATTAACCCTAAGTGATGTCCTTTTGACTCACTTTAATGATGAGGAGTTACACATTTGAAAAGGTTCACTGTGTTCTCGCTTACTGCTTTTATACGCATAAACTCAAAATATATTTTCGCTTCCTTCAATTGTATGACTTTCCTTTATCTTCGACTGGCACTTAAATTCAAGTCAATTATGCAATTTGAGTTTCAATTCAATTATATGTCATTCGCACTATTTGTGTTTCAAATTTAACTTAGTCAAATCCATCAACTAGTTCGTATTATGATATGCCTACATTTTCATTCTAACTAAATCCTAATGTTATTCTCCTTAACACCAAGCAAAAGTAACAATACAATCTAACCGCAAGCAACATCAAACATTTCCTTTTAACAAATTTTCTTATTTTATTCATGATATGATGCAAAAGTCGAGAATAACAATCGAAGAGAGGGAAGAGAAGGATAAATCAATTGGGGAGATTTATTTTTTTCTTTTGGGAGGAGCAAAGATTTCTGGAGTGGATCCGCATCAAGTGGTAGCCAAATTCTCAGTGGAGAGAATCTGGGAAACTTCATTTCGCCTCTTCTTCTTCACATTCCTCCCTCTCTATCCTGCTCTTTAAGGATCAATTCGCGTGAGATCAACCTTTGCTCGTATCATCTTGTCTTTTCCCAATGTGTTCATCGTAGCCCCATTTCAATTATGACTTCTAAAATTTGGAAAGATTATTGTCGATAAAATCCAAATTTTCGCCGTGACTTTTCTTTCCAAGGCATCTTGTCATCAAGCTTCTTATCTTCTTCCTTCATCTCTCTAAGTCCTGAACATCGACATGTGAGGAATTTGAATCCCTGATCCGCCTCCATAGCTTCGCTCTGATCCGATCCCTTTTCTTATGATTGTTGGGAGTCGAGAATCAATGAGATCATATCAGATTGCTGTAAAATGACTCATGGCTCACCGCAACTCTTCAAGATCGTGATCTCTTTCCCTCCATTTCCTTCTTTGAATTTTTCCTCATGCTCCAGGATATCCTTCATCTGCTCTTCCCTTCGTTTCATTCTTCTTCCTATCACGATCTTTCTTTCACTCTTTTCATATAATTTTCTTTAAATTTTTGTCGGAGGCTCCATTCCTTTCCCTTTCTTCCATTCTCTTCTCGAATGGATCCTGAGCATCTTCATTATTTGATTATTCCCGAGCTCCCTGTAGCTTTCACTGTGTTCTCCTAAATCTCCGTCTCGATAGGGGGAGAGCCGGCCAAAGCAAGGTCAGAACTTTATGTAGCTTCCATCATCTTGCTCTCCGTCCTCCGCAAACATACAAAGGTGTTCTCTTCTCGATGTGCTTCCGATCTTCTTCTTCTTGATCTCGCAACCGTGGCGGGTGTCCTCTTTCTCGTCTGCATTCTCATTTTCCTGAATCTACTTCTATCAGAATCCCCTTTTTCTTTCGATTCCCAGCCCTTGCCACTCCTATCGAGTTAAGTGGGTGAAACCTTGGGCATTCTTCTTCTTCTTCCCAAAGTTCCTTTCACACCCGCCTCTCAAATATAGCCTCGTGATAGTCACAAGTAGGGATCAAACCCTTTATTCCCTTCATGGTATCTCATTATCGAAGTTTTCAACATCAAGCCCCGCATTAATCTCACTCCCCTTCAAAGATAAAGATAAAGAATGATTTGCTTGCTCCCATACCATACATGCTTGGTTTGACCATAATGTAGGCCGTGGAAGCAAACCATACTCTACCTTCCAACTCCCGTTTATGGTCTTTCGTTTCCTCCTTTCCTTTCTTCCACTTCCCTCATCACCCAGTTAACTGAGAATCTCTCACCTGGGCCAGCTCTGCTCATCATCTTCTCGACCTGGATCCATGCTTCTACCCTTCCATTCCGTACATCTCATCGATGGTTCTCGCCCATACCGCGCACCCAAACTCCTCCTCCGACAGATAAATGTGACGGTCCTTCCCACCGTCGAGTGTAATTCTCGAACTACCGCCATCCGACTTTTGATGCTTCTGCGTGCTTTCCAACCCTCGTTCTATTAGTTCCCTCGGGAAGGGAGATGAGTTTGCCGCTTCCTTCTTCGACAAACCCCTTACCTAAGATAGTACTTCTTCCGTATGGAGAAAGCTTCTTCTCGATAATGCACCTGTCTTCCTCTTCTTCTTGCTGTTTTTCTTTTCCCCCTTTTCTCTGTTGCTTGGAAACTGTTTGAACTTCTGATGGTTCAGACGGCAGGTTCTCCTTGTTGGTTCCTTTGGATTTAAAATTCCCTTCGGGCTGAGTATATTCTTCCATGATCTAGCTTTTAGATTTTGGGACGAGGCTGACTCATCCTACCATTTGAGAACAGAACTGTTTTAGAAGAATTCCCTGATCTGTGGTTTGGTAAGAATTGAAACCGTAGGAGTAAAGGTGTATGAAGAGTTGTATTTGCTTTAAGGAATGAAGAAGGTGAGGGAGTTTCAACATTTGCAATTCAATCATTATCAGGACTCTTTTATTACTTCATTTAATCTGCATTGTCGCGACTTAAATTTCAGCCGCAATCAGGTCACACAAATAAAGGGCAGATTTAAAGTTGCCTCACGGCACATCTTCTTTTTCTCTTAAGGCCGCGAATTCTATTATCGTCGACGCGACATAAGTAAGTCGGAGGACAATATATCTTCAGCCGCGAAGATCCGCATTTTACCCCCGTCAACAAGTAATCACGACATAGCTGAGTCATCGCGACCTCTCACGATCTTTCTTCAAAGAATTGTTCCTTGGCCGGCCAATTCAAATGTTCCGGTCGCGACCAGTCAGTTCGATCGCTGATAACTTTTCCGTCATGACCGTGTTTCAGCTTCCCCGCACTCTTACTCGTTGCAACTGTCGACTTAGTCTCAGACTTCTGCTCTAAATTTGATGATCGACTGTACCAGAGACTCCTTATTAATTTTGCAAATTTAACATCCAATAAAGATCTCAAACAACAATTCAAACATGCATTCTATTTATTTTCCATGTGACTTGTTTAGTGGAGAAAATACTCCCTTTCAAGTCGCCCATCCCGTGAAGTGCCGGAGTCGCCCTAGAGTTGGTTCTTTCACCGAGCTCCTACGATTCTCCGTGATGTGCACATCGTAATCAATTTCAAAAGGGTTTAATCGATCAAATACTAACTTAGCAAGTCCTAACAAATCATTATAAAGAAAAAAATATATATCAAAACGAGTAATTAAAAAAATCAAAATCTATATAAAGAAGCAAAATCTATATGTGGGTCAGCCCCATGAGCCGCCTGCTTTGAGTCCCATCGACTAGTCGCTTTAGTTCCTTCTCTCTCAATTCACCAAACTGAGTTCTTCCTTTCTTTCTCCTCACAGATATTGTCGCCTTGACCATTAACTCAATTCTTCCCCAAAGATCGTTCCGAGTGTTACCGCCCAAAGGTAGTACTTGACACCACCGTATATGAAGGTCCACCATTTTGATTTCAACTTCCCTGAAATAATCTTTAATCCTGGGAGTTAAATAGCGTAACCCGATCCCCATTCGAACTCTTTCCTCGTAACTTTTCAATGCTACCATTTTTGTCTTGTCCTTGTATATTCTAGCATTATCATAGGCTTCGCTTTCGCTCTTCTAGTTCATTCAATCGAGCGCCTCTTCCTTTGTAATTTCAAATTCAAGTTCGCCTTCACGACCCACACGGGCTTTCAGATTCCGCCTCAAGAGAGGTGACATGGTTCGCCAAAGACCACTCAGATGGGACATCCCACCGAGAGTTTTTGAATGCCAGCCCTGTAAGCCCAAAGTGCATCATCAAGTTTGAAGACCAATCTTTCCAAATTAACTTACAGCCTTTCCTGTGATCCTTTTAATCTCCCCTATTGGAAATTTCTCGTCATTCATTAGTCCGGGGTGATAAGCTAGCTCATTATATGTTTGATCCCATACCGCCTCATGAGCTTGCAAATATTTTGTTTGCAAAGTGGCTTCCGCCACCGATCATAGTCCCGGTGTTCGACCGCTTCAAATGTTCCTTTCGCAAGAAACTCACTACTGTGGTTAGCCATTCCTCGACAAGTTATCATTCCACCCACTGACACATAATCCACCGCGCCAGTGATGTACAAGTTTCCAAATGATGGTGGAGGGTCCCATAAAATCTATTCATACATCAAAATTTGTAACTTCACCAATATGCCTCAGAGGGGCATTTCGCTTTCTTCCGCTTAATATTTCCAATCTTTCGCATCTATCACATAATTTTAATCGATTCAATACGCCTCTAAAGATAAGTAATAATAAAATCCGTGATTGAGTATCTTATGAGTCGTTTTTCTCCCAAAAATGTCCCCCATATGGTGATACACTGCATCTATCTAAAATTTTGTATTTGCTCACTCTCTCGACACACATCTTCTTATAATCATGTCAAGACTCTTTTAAATAAGAATGGTCATCCCTGTATGTAATAATTGCCGCTTTGAGCTTTCTTTTCCGCTGGTAGCCGACCTGGAGGCACTACTCCACAAGCCAAGTAATCTCACTTATATCGCATACCATGGGAGTCGAATGACAATTTAAAGAAGGCGACCGAAAGTTCTTCACTCCATTCCTTTCTACTTTGTTTTTCTACTCCGATGGGTGATCAACATCACATTGTCACAACCTTTCTTATCTTCAATTTCCGCATCAAACTCTCAGAGTACAACACCCACCTTATCGCCTTGGTCTGGGCTTCCTTTTCGACACATCGATATCGATTGTCGCATGGTCAGTGTGAACGATAATATGGGATCCCAAAATATGGTCTCGACCTCACAAGAAAAACTATGGCTAGCATCTCCTTTCAAAAGAGTTGAATAGTTTTCGGGCTTCATTGAAGGTTCTCGCTAGCATAGTATATGGCTCAATATCTTCTCTTTTCTTTTGCCCTAATATAAATTTCCTATCATAAATCATCGCATCACACATTATTTCGAATCCCTAATCCCATTCTGGTGCACCCATGATAAAGCCGAATCTTGATCGTGATCTTTGATTTCTTCAAAGGCCGCCTTGGTGAGTCATCAAATTAAACCTTGCGGTCTTTCTCCACACCGCATAATGGTCTCAAGTATTTTTGAGAAGTCTTATGAATCTCCTATAGAACTACAAAGATCCCAAGAAACCCTTTATCCCTTTTATTGTTACTGGCTGCAAGAGTCTTGATAATCGAAACCTTTGATCGGGTCTACTTGCATCCCAGAAGAAAAATTTTACGAACACTCAAGAACAATACCTTCATAATGAAATGGTGCTTTCCTAGTTTAACGCTAGCTTTTATCCCGCATCTCGGGCACTCGTCGTGTCAAGCTTAGACAATGCTCAAAGTCGGATCCATATAATCGTGGAAGTCATCCATAAAAATCTCCATGACCTCCTCAACCAAACTGAGAACACGGACACCATACACCTCCGAAAAGTAGCAGAGCACGTACAACCCAAATGGCATCCTTCAAGGCAAAGGTGCCATAAGGGCATGTGACCGTGGTTTTCCGGTCCTCGTGTGCAATGGCAATCCGGTTATACCGAATATCCATCTAGAAACAAAACGAAGGCCCCGCTAACCCGTCTAACATCCGATCACGAAGCGGCAACCCGAAATGATCCTTCCCGTCGTTGTGTTCGGGCCCGGCACATACATACTTCCATCCTGTCACCGCTTCAGTTGAATTAACTCATTTTTTTTTCATTTCTGATCACGCTGAACCCACCTTTCTTAGAAACCACATGGATTCGGGCTAACCCCAAGGACTGCCTCGAGATTGCATATATAAAACCAAGATTCAACCATTCGGTGCACTTCCTTTTCGACTACTCTTCATGACTGGTTCATTTTCTTTGATGTTCAACGTATGGTTTTCAGATTTTCCTCCAAGCAAGATTTCAGGCATGCATTGACTAGACCGATAATTCCTTTTATTCATCTACGGACTACAATCGACTCGATAATTCTTCAAAATTTCAGCAGCCTGCTCTTCCCCGAAGATCACCGAGTCTAGCGCAGATAATCACCGGCTTACTTTCTGGTAAATTCCAAGCAAGCATACTCGTGATGACCTGGGCAACTCTTTAAAACTAGCCCCTTTCCGCACCTGGGCCTCTCGATGAAATTCCTTCTCTTCATTATCGCTCCATTGTCCATGCTGCTTATTTAAGACTCAACACCTTTCAATGAGTGCAACCGATGCTGAAATCGTAATTAACACCTTCAAGATACTGAAATTATCTCATTTTCATTGATGTGAAGTCGAGCATTACAATCATAATAACAATTAGTCATGGAGATGTACATCGTCTACTAACTTGTAATCTTCCATTCCTGTGGTCTAAATTCCTTCAAACTTTGTAGCGTATTTGAAGCTCACCGGCTTCTTCTCCAACCCGAGAGTGAGAACCCTTTCGCATATCTATTAAAGTGCCCATTGCTAGGAATGGCCTTCCTAATGCGCAGGGACTCATAATCTTCTTCAACGCCCGTGATGATAAAGTCGACAGGAAAACAAATTTTCCCACCTTAACAAGCACATCTTCAATGACTCCTTCCAGTTTCTCGCCATCGCTCTATCTCGCCATTCGAGAGTAACAAGAAGGAGTAAGCTCCCAAACTTAATTTCCTTTGCAATAGATAATGGCATTGCCACATCAGACCGAGTCACAGCCTGGAATTTCCAAATCCTCCAATGGTGCAAGGAATGCAGAAACTTCCTCGGTCTTCATCTTCTCCGGTAAATTCTTCTTTATCACCAAGATCGCAAGTAGCAAATGATTCACTACTCCTTCCTCCGCAAACTTTCTTCGCTTAAAATTTCTTTCAAGAATTCGCATAAAGTGGCATCTGAAAGCTACCACTCGTGAATGGCATGCTTATCTCCAACTTCCGAAAGTTTTCAAAAACTTTGCGAATCGCTTCCTCTATCTCGACTTTGCGCCTCTCGTGGGAATGGAACCACAAGCATGTAGTTCGGGCTTTTCTTGCTTCTTTCTTCTTCTCACACAGTTTCTTCCTTTCTTTCCCTTGACTCAAAGATTTTCCAGATCCCTCCTCATATTTGTATCTTCTCCGACTTTTCCTTCTCTAATTTCTTTTCCACTTTCTAAGCCGGCACAACATGTGCAAATTTCAGATTTTTCTTTATGTCACCTGGAAAAGCATCTTTATAATTTGATTCTCAAGTAGGTTAGTGGCTACACTTATTTCATGCTTTCCTGTGTTCCAGAGAGGCATTTGTGGGTTGTCTCAAAATTTGAGAATCTCGGTTTTTGAAGCTTCCAATTCTCGCAGAACCTTTGTTCATGGAAGTTTAACAAATTTTTATTTTCCCCAGAACCCTACATCTGTCTTCAAAGGTCCGAGTCCTGACTCGATATTCATTTCGCCTCCTCGTCGGCCGGAACCTTAGTGGAGCATACTACCGAAAAGTTTTGCCCATGTCTCGGGATCGGAGCCAGGCTCCTCCACCATAAGAGAAATTCTCATGGTTCCTTAATGCCGAGGTGTATAATGGGTCATGTGTTTGGGTTAGGCTTCAAATGATATGCTCGCTTGCTCAACGCTTAAATTCTCCTCCACGCATAGGAATCTCTCTTCACAAGCCAAAGATATTTACTCTTCTTTCACTTTCCACAGCTCCTATCTCATTTGCAGAGTGCATTCTTTTATCCAACCGATGCATCAATGCATCTAGCTTGGCCTCCATGGCGCATATCTTGCTTCAAATTTCAATCATTCCATTTTGGAAGACGGCCGGGGCCGCCTCCCTGAGGATTCGTATGAGATCTCTATGTTGCACTTAGCAAGATCTCAATCACCGTTTTGCTTTTCTCGTCTTTCTTTCTTCGATGCTCACAAGAGCCGCATTTATTATACCTTTGAGGTATACCCATGGAGTGGCAGAAGATGTCCATTCGTGGTTCGTGTCTATCCCGCACACATCTCTTCAACAAATCTCAGATCTCTCCTGCTGCTGTACATACTTGATCTTCCCTCGGCTTGAGCAGTACTTCCTCTTCGTTCGTATGAGGGATGGAGGAGAATCCGCTCAAGTAAGCCTCCATAAGCTCTTCCTATGTATTAACGCATCCATATGGTAGTGAGTCAAACCATGATGCAAATTTATAACTCTTTAAGAGAATGGAAACAACTCGTACTAATGAACTTGGGTCTCACACCATTCAATTTAATCAGATTGCCATTCTCGAAACCGTCCGCGCGCTGGATCTTCAGAGGGGTGATTCGTGAATCAAGTTCCGCTGAACCATGCAGATCGTGGCTGGCTCGAGCTCAAAATTGTTAGCATCATCGCCGGCCGCCTCTAACGAGTATTCATCTCGATAATCGGTTCCGTAAGTCCTCCATGTCTCGCCCGAGGTACTTCGTCACACCTCGTTGACGCCTCTTGGCCAATCTTTCGCCTACCATCTCTCGCTATTTCGTGACTCTTAACCTTTCTAGCCCCCTGGGCGTTCTTTCGATCCGCTTGTCTGGCAACACCACCCCGCCTCCGCATGAATTAACCCCGAAATTATAATATACCGAGATCAATGGAGCCGTTGATACCAAAAAATCAGATGAACATGAAAAGCTCTACAAAATAAGAGCTAGCTAAATCACGCTGTTAGAACTACTATTTTTGCAAATTTTCTATTCTTTTTATAAATTATGTCCAAACTAGTTTTTCGCTAAGTCCACATTATCTACCAAATTTTTGATCACTACGACGGCGTTTCAAAACTTGTTCTAATTTCTTCGTGATGGACTAAATACCTTATACAAATCTTATAGAAGCATACTCAAGGACTAGTATCTAATCCCCGCTATAATGCCATGAAACTTGTTTGTTGTGTTCCTCATTCATCAGACCGTTTAAAAGCTAGCTTTCCTTAAGAGTAAATTATTTTCTTTCCGGGTTTTGATCCATGATGCCGCAAGGTACAAGTCGAATAAGAAAATCGGGATTTGTCCATATCGTTCTTACAGAGATCTCAAGCAGAATCTCTCAATCAACTACCGACTAATTAACTCTATACTATTTGTACTTTGATATGAAATTGGAATATTCTGAGCAATCTTAAAATAATAAAAACTAAGAAAAGTGACTTAATAACAAAATGAATTAAAACTCGAAAAATCTAAAATAACAAACGGGATCGTGGGTCGCTTATCTTTTAAAGGAGCATTGAAAATACTCGGTTATCAGGAAACACTAATTCTCGCAGCACTACTATGTAAACCGCTCATGAACCATGATTTAAAACCCGTCCAAGGAATAGAGGCAGATTTGATCTCTCCTTACTAAGATTGCTCATCATCTAATCTTCCCGATTCTTCAAGACAGAGGATTAGATAAATCTACTTTAATCAGTTGCCTGTTCGAGGCTTTTCTTTCAATACTTCATCCTCGAACACGTGATCAGAAACTGTACTCCTAAGACATAGTATAGCAATGGGTTTACACTTTACCGTTTCTCTTCCTCAAAATTGGAACAGCCATCCTTCCTTTGATTAGATCCTCTCAACACGGGATTGAACTTATCAATTAATCGAGGTGAACTCTCCGCTTTAAATTGATAAGTCATTCAACTCAATCTCGATTTCAAGTGAGAAGACGATTTATCACTTAAATTCACAGAGCTCATTGGGATCTTCATTATCAAAGTTCGCATACCCTCGGAAATTGTTCACTACTCTCGTGAATGCCTTCTCCGTGTCACCCAAAGTAATCTTCCGGAAATCGTGAGCATGAAACAATCCTATTACGTATGTGACACTGATATCGGGATCAGATACGTATATCTCGTAACCAAAGAAGTAGATTTATAAACTCGGTTCGCACTTCGAGCAATTTATGTGAAAGATAAATTATAACAATAGAGTCTATTCAATGGAAGCTAGGTTTCTAAATTACTTTATTACACCCTACAATGGCTTTCGATCAAGAGAACCATCAGACGGACACTGAAACTGAATTCCAAAATTTGCCTGAATTCGCATTTATCCAGTGTACTTGAAAGAAATGCACTCAGATTCAAATTTCTACTTTAATAGCTAACGCCCGTATCCAAAATTCTGAAAGAAATAACAATCTAATCTAAAATAACCACAAAACAAAGAAAAAGAAAATTAAAATATGAGCCCAGTTACCCGCATCTCTCTCGCTCGAAGCCGAACTCCGCTTCCTTCAAGAAAGGCAACCAAGCATTTATGTGGTTCTAAAGTCGGGCCCTAACTTCATGCGCCTCCTCAGGATTTCGACAATCGCCCGCTTAGTTGTTAATGTCGCGACCGATTCTTTCGCGCGACATCATTGCCTAAACATTCGTCGCGTATTTTTATTCGGGTCGTGACTTTCAGATTTGAAGATCCCTGTCTCTTCCATGTCGCGACTCGATTCTGTCGCGATCATTGTTCTGTAAAGATAATGCCGCAGTAAGCTTTATTTTATCGCGACATCGCTTGTCTAATCACTCATCCATTCTTCCCAAAGAAGGTTCATCTTCCTCGTCGCGACTTAAATGACGTCGCGACCTTAATTCCTTGCAAGTCGCCTCCGATAATCTACCCCAGAACAATTCCCCGATGTAAAGGTTGATGTCGCGACCTCTTCTAAATGTCGACTTGATGTTCGGGCCTCGAAAATCTTAGGTCGCGACTTCTATTCTATGTCACGAATTTCATGTCTACCGCTTCTACTTCAATTCCGTCGCGACCAAATGGTGTCGCGACATCATAAATTTGGTTTCATTAATTTACGGTCGCCTGACTTCGAGTTTCGTCATGACCTACTCGCTCGCCTTCATCTGCCCTTATGTCGCGATCGTAGTTTCAAGGGTCATAATTCGATGTGGATTCTTCATTATCATTACATGCCGCTGAAGACTGTGTCCTTTCTTTCTCGTGCTCTTCCGTCATGTAGGACATCGCCTGCACCCAATCGTAGTCATTCCCGTCGCCACTTTCTCGCTCCTTCTACTCGCAATATCCTCTTTCTTCTTGAATTTCCCGTCAGATAGCTTGGGTGAGTTATTCCACATTTCGCATATAAATTAGTGCTTAGATAGAAATCAATTAGGAAAAATGGATCGAAAAATAGATGACTTTAAGCTCATCAATAGTTGCGGATCAGCCAAGGACGCAAGACCGCTGGAGGATGAAGAGTGCTATGGTGGCACTATGGAGTGGAGGAGCTCAACGCGAACGATATCGACAAGGGCCACCTATCCCTTCTTTGCTTAAAGAAGGCACGTGGGTTTGCCGTTTAAATATTAAGATGACTAGTTTACATGCATGGTAGAGTGCACGGTATATGCATGTGTTGTGTAGTGATTGTCCTGAATTTCGGGACGAAATTCCTTTTAAGGAGGGGAGAATGTAAGACCCGAGAAATTCCAATTCTAAGGAAAATGGCAAATCGTACTTTACATAATCGCTGTAATTTTTAAAATCCGGAATTTTATTCTCTATCTCAAAATGACGAAACGGATTTCACTGCTGGAATCTTCTTACGAAATCTAGATAGCATGCCACTTGGCGAATTTCGAGACAAATGTAATTTACACGCTTCGAGGCACGCGCATCAGGTGCCGAAACGATTTTCGATGCGACGGAAGTCACATATAACACTTAATCATGTGCCATGAGGCATAGATAGAGAAATGATGAAAAATGGACGGCCGAGATAGGGCCGAAAAGGTCAAACTCGGGTTAATGACATAAATGGCCATTTAAAATTTGATTAAATGAGGATAAGACAAACACTCAATAGTGTTTGTCTTCCAATTAGAAAAGGAGCAAAAACGTGGAAATCAAGCAGGACTTACAAAGGAGCTGCGTAATGGGTTTTAGAGTTAGCGTTAGAATTCTCCAGAATATCTGCAATCCGACCGTCGGCAGTCTTCGGGACGAGAAGGAAAGCTGCTCTACGAGGAGAGGCCTACACGTGGGTACCGGATTTAAGGAGTTTGTATTAAACTCAGAAGGTAGGGATTCTCCCTACTTGGCCTACCTTGTTTAAGAGCGTGTTTGTGTTTGAGTCGATTGAGGCCGTGCGCTGCTTCGACGGCCCCAAAACTCGGGACCGAAATGTGAGAATTTTTAACCTCTCTATGCAAATTCGTGGGGTTAAATGCTGGGGCATCCTTGGTGATGTCTATGCTATAAATGATGCTTTGATGTGTGTGAGGCCGGAAATGGCCGTGAAATTCAGGTTCACAAAGTAAACCAACGATTGGTGATTTTTCGGGAATAGTAACCGAGGGTTTCACTATTCCCGAGAATATAAATTTTGAGAATTAATGTGTTTGGTCGAGTAATTCAAGTAGAATTGCTCGTGTTTGATCATTAGCCCATGTGAACTAATTTTGATGTGATGAAATGCGAAATTACATAACATGATTGTGTGATTTAATTTTTATGTGAATATATGCATGTTTATATATTTGCATGTGTTATAGATCAGAATAATGGAATTGACATCATGCATTCCATATGCACCGGGACATCCTAGACTGGGTAGGGAGGAGTGCATGAGATGAGTCTAGAGAAAATGGTTTCGAGGGTTGTCTAAAATGATAATTATCTGAGGGTAGTCCATACATATAAATTCATCAATCGTCTGAGACGCCTAATTGATATACACTGAGGGTAGTCCATAAATAATATCAATCGCTTCTGAGATCTAATTAATTGATATATATATATATATATATATATATATATATATATATATATATATATATATATATATATATATATATATATATATATATATGTGATATATACATCTGGGAGGATTGTCCACAGATAAACATAATAATTCTATACGAGGCTAAAGAGTGTGAGGGAGCTTCTGGTGAGGACTTTCAGGGTATGAGATGGTCAGCTAGACATTCAAGTAGATCATGCATTCATTGAATGTGTGTTTACTGGAGCATCGTGATATGCACTTAGGGTGGAGAGTAGCCCACTTGGTGCTGACCCACCATCGAGCATTAGCTCACCCTGTAGAGGGATACTATTTTACGGTGCAACAGGAGCGTAAGTAAGGTAGGAGACTTCGCCGCCCTAGAGACTCCAGTTTTAGAAGAGAGTTTTAATGTGGCTTTGATGGTTCTGTACATGTATTAGAATTGTTTCAATTTTAATATATATCAGATAAGAGTAAAAACAATCAACTCCTGGAAGTCTATTGATATAGCTGGATATATATATATATATATATATATATATATATATATATATATATATATATATATATATATATATATTGATGAGTAGTGTTGTATCAGCCCAAGCGTGCTATTTGTACTCATGATATTGATGTTTTGAGATGTGTTATATATAGGTTTTATTCGGGGCAGAGCTCCCACAAAGGAGACTCTACCCGATTTTCGTGAAAAATGTCGAGTTACCCGACATTCACGAGTATTCCGCGGTCAGTTGGTAGTCAACTGACCCCTAAGCTAGCGCTACAAATTATGTATTTATTGTTTCCAAAATTCATCCACCGAGAACACAATACCGCTCTCTAGAAACTATTTGGGGAGCAAATCTAAAATGTTAGGCATTCATAATTTAAAAGTGTCCAAATTACTGGATTCCAGATTCGAAACTTAAGACATAGGGTGAACATTTTGTTAGAAGATCACTTTGTCTAAAACCTAGTTTATCTAGGTCAAAATTGTAGAAGTTGGAGATGGACTTGGATGTGCCTGCATTAGGGGACTATTCAGCGCCTTTAAGCCCTAAGAATTCAGGTGGTCAGGGGTTGTTGTCAGGTACTCTATATGCCACACATCCTACAGATTAAGTGTATTGTCGCTTGATGTTATATCATGCTTGTTTGTTGTAGTTTGCGAAATGTTATGTGTGTTCTAAAATGTATTAACATTGTTAGAATGTTTAATTAGAAATTATATACATATAATATAATTGTCCATGAGACAAGGTAAATTGTATGGTTTATATGGTTCATATGGCATTCATTACGTGTGGAATATGGCATGAACATGCAATTGCACATTGCATTGCATCATGCACGTGAACATCTCATTTCATGGGTGTGTGATGTTAGAACCCAACACAATTGGTGATTCGTGGGTGGGCTCAGACCATTGGATGAAGTTCAATAGAGTTGCACGATTATATAAAACCGAAACATGTGTCGTGTAACAGCAAAAAGGGCTAGACACTCCCTCGGGTGAAAGATTCGGATTGGTTTATTACACTCGACTGGGTGAGTCCAAAAAGTGTAGATCGCAAAGTGAGCAGTGGTGAGACTCCAAAAATCCGCTACCCACAAAAGACACAATGATTTTATAAATGAAATGATAATTTGAGAAATGACATCCAAAAAGTTTTGGTTTATAAAACATGACTTTTGTTTATTAAAATGATAATTGGATATAATTCATCAATGATGGTTTTTATCACACATGGGCATCGCACGTGTGGTGAGCTCAGAAGATCGGTACGGGAGCTCGATAAAGACTCGGGCATGGTGCATGAGTGAGTCTCATCTCATTTCATGGCATAGCATGTAGAATTCCAACCTATGATTGCATATTCTTGTTTGGAATTGTGACGTGAATGTGATTGTTAAGGTGAACATTGCATGTGTACTTAGGCGGAGAGTAGCCTCTGTAGGAATTACTCTACTGGGCATGACTCACCCTATATGATAATATCGCAAGTGAAATAGCGCCGTCAATCCGTTTCACTCCGAGTCACGAGAGTGAAGAAAGCCGGCTTGTGGCTTTGTAATCATTTTTGTAAAATGTTTAAAGTAAATTCATTTTGACATGTACTAATGTATTAATGAGTGAAATTAAACTCATATGTAATTTTTATGTAAAAGAGTTATAATTTTTACTCGTAAATGGACCCGATGTCATTATTGTGTTATATCATTCCGAATGGGTCATGGATTGTATTATCAGACATGTTGAGTTTTGGATGTGAGCTCTGCATACAAAGGAGACTATGTCCGATTTTTGTTAAATTATGGATCTCGGAGCAATGGACACACGATGGATCGTTAACGATAATCCACGTGTTTTTCACACTACGTGGAGATCAATGGATCCCTGATTGGGGTGTCACACCTAGCAAATGATAATAGAAAATAAGGAAAACTAATAAAAATAAACTAACTAAGAAAACAAACATACTAAAATAAACTTAAAGCAAAAACTGATAAGATATTGAGTTAAGGAGATGCAAAAAATTATACAACAAGCATTGAGGAAGATCTTGCAAAATTCGCTATGTCGATCCCAAAGTGTTTGGTTTCTAAAATGGACAAGGTCTCCCATAATGGGTGGTGATCAAGGTATGGTTGTCCTTAAGTCCTCACTGCCCAAGTGACTTTAGTGTTTATTTGACTAGCTCCCTAAGTATAGCATTGGGACGAATCTCCAATCAAACTTAACTCACCCTTGTAAAGCTTGTAGAACTAAGTAGTTAGAACGTAACACCCCGAAATACAATCTCAATGCTTTTAAACATAATTGTGTATATTATAAGTGTATTTTGAAAAATTTTTGTACTATTATTTTGCTATGAGAAAATTTAGAAACCCTGAATTTGAAGTAAGATACAAGGACAAAATGGAAATTTGAAAAATAAGGACCTAAGGGTCACTATTGTAAATAAGTTTATATGCCTAAGTGTAACATAGGGATCAAGTGCAAATAGAAATAAGTATAGGCTATATAGGCATTTGGGAGAACTTAACCAAAAAATGGGTTTTGAGCCAAACATGGCCTTAAGAGAATAAGTGACTTAAGACCACATTTGGTCTTGGAAAGGCACATTGTGCCAAAAACGTTTCTGAGAGCAAGTGTGGGAGAAAAGCTGTGGTTTCAAGAAGTGATTTCTGTGGATTGCTTTCCCATTTCTTGCTTCTAAGAGATCAAGAAACCTACAAGAAGAAGAAGGAGAAGAGGATTTTAGGTATAGATATTAGTTTGTTCCATTTCAAGGGTTTAGTTAGGAATTCATCCTAACCCTAGATTTGTTGAAAGTTAGGTTGGTAAAACCCTAATTCAGATAAGATGAATATGGATTTGTATGAATTACTATGAGCTCAGAGTGGATTTGGAACTTTTGTATGGATTCTCGATTCTCGATCGAATTCTTTGTTTGTGGTTTTATAAGTGAGAAGTTCTAAACTCCACCGCATGTGTTCAGGAAGTCATTGGGGTTGAACTCAGAGGGAATATGTATGCATAAGCTCGAAACGAGGATTTCACTTGATTTGTCGGGATCCGCGAGGTCATTCGCTGTGTATGAAATCAACAGCCAGTGGCTCGAGGTGTTTAAGAGTAAGGAATACTTGTCGGTAAGTCAGAACTCTTAACTTCCCCTCTGTTTTCATGTTCGGGGTTATGAACCATTCGAAGTTGTTTTCTGGGTGATGCTTGATTATTTTAGGGTTTTGGTTGGATTTATATGGAAAATGGACGAAATCACAAATCCGCAATTGTGTGGTCCTACGCCGCGATAGGATCCCACGCAGCAAACGTAAGTCTACTCCAAGGCTGCATGTCCATGCCATAGCTGGCCGAGGGAGTGGCTCGATACCCGGTACATCGAGGCGTAGCAGTACGCCACGGCTGAAGGCCCACGCCGCGCCGGCGTCTACGCCGCAGTCGCAGCAATGCTACATCATGAGAAATAATCGGCTCACACATACATGTGTTTTTGTCATGTTTTGCTATTCCGTTATTCTAAGGACTTATCTATTGGACTAATGAGGACCTTATAAGTGTATGAAAGGGGTCCATTTATGTTTGTAAGGTAAAGGAAAAATTAGACCGCACTCCGAGACGGCTTCCAGCGCCCTATGATAATATAGTAAGTTCCGAACACATATAATCAGAGGAATGCCTAAGACCGATATTGAATGACACTCGCACCTCCAAGCATGCTGGCAAGTATGTATAAGACTTTAGTACTTCCGATTAGTGCGACAACACTCTCTGACCGTGCTTCGACATATTTAGTACATCGGCATTTCCTTATTGTTAAGGACGGTACTCTTCACAAATAAGTTTCTAAGATTCTACTTATGGATACTAAGACTGGGCCTATATCGTGACCTTCAGTACTCATTGTGTCATGGTTTTACTCCATTTCACATCGGGTCTAGTAGTCAAACAACTATATGATAAAAGTCCCATTAAACGAATAAGAGAAGTAATGTACATCATATGCTCGAATGTACCTACGGTACCTCCGTACGCTATATAAGCCTCTGTAGCACCTACGGCACCTACCCAAGTATAAGCCAGTACCCACGTACCTTCATACAAGTATAAGCCTATAACTCCTACTGAGATCCGACAAGTATGTTGCTATAAGTATAAGTACATGTGTATAGTCATATATGAATTCAGAAAATTCGATATCTCACGTTATATACTTACTATAAATGAGTATTAGTGCATGTATATCGTATAAGTTTATGTTTCCCACTAAGCCGTTGTTTAGCACCTGGTTTTTATCCTAGGTGAGGAGGATGTCCTCAAGGATATTCGTGACATACCGCGCCAACAAACTAGTAGGAGTCCATCATCAGAGGTTTCATACCGATTATGTAAATGTAAATACGCTTTTGTATATGTATATGTAAATGGGACTCAGGACTGCATGTATTGACACTATAAACACCACTACGGTGGTAGTTTTATTTTGTATCTTTGTATATGATATTTTGATTCAGTTATAAGACTTAAGGCCACCAATGTCTGAAAAAGTAAATAAAGAGTCCCAGTATAGTTTCGCGCCCCCTTCATCCACCTAGGCGGGGGTTGAGGGTGTGACAAGGAATGCATCTTTTTATTCCAAGCTAAAACTAAAAGTAGGATGCAATGCTAAGGTATTATAGAAAAGTGTCGATGTAGTGGGGATCCATTGGCGACTCTCCACCAGTTGGTTTAGGGCATTGGGCATTAAGTTCCCCTCGAACTTTACCACAAACAACTCAACTAAAAACCAAAACACCTACTTGTGAAATTAATCCATCCTCTATCCCATATAGCGAGTAGAGAAGTCAATGGCTCCCAAACTGCTGGGCTTAAGACATTAGGCTTTAAAATGCCCCTCGGACTATGCTGGGGATTCCGATTGGATCAACTCACTTATTCCATATATCTTTTATGATTTTTTTTTCTTATTTTTCTTTTTCTTCTCTTTTTTTTCTCATTTTTTTTCTTTATATTTTTTTTCTTACGGCTTCATCGCCCTCTTTCAAGGCTGCGTCCTAACACTACATC